>QRFJ01003259.1:0-47354 GCA_006176705.1 Cocos nucifera
GACCTAATTAATATTTATAATCTTAATTTTTAAATTAAGTAGGGTTCATAAATAAAATATGCATAATAAATCCTAGGATTTTAGGATCTAGGGTTTTGCAGAAAGTAAGTTTTGGGTTTCTGATTAAGGACGAATGCGCAGTACCCCTATAGATCCTAAGAATGCTCTATCAGATGGGAGGAGAGTGCCTTTAAACCCTTCTTCATTCTTATGACTGGACGGCCAAGAGGAACGCCTTAATCAGGAACATGCAATACTACAAAATAGTTTTAGATCTATATCATATATCTCATATACAAATTAGATCTAATCATGGCATATTTTGCATACATCTCATGTATCAAATTATGCATGTTTTTAGATCTAAATTATCTCATAATAATCTAAAAAATTAGATTTAAATTGATCTAATCAAATAAATTTTAATCTAGATAACTATATAGAACTATTCTACAACTAGTCTAGACATGCATCAATCATATCTCATATGATGTTCAAAATTAAATAATTTTTATTTAATATTTTTTAGATATTATTATAATAATTATAATATCAAAAAATAGTAAATAAATAGATTAAAAATATGATTTAATCAAATTAAATTAAAAACATAGAAGACTATTCTATAGAACTATTCTATTTTAGAACTAGTCATGCATATTTTCTAATCTTAGATCCAAATCATTTAATTTTAATTTTTTCTAATTTTAGATCTCATCACATCTCATGTGACATCTAAAATTACTTATTTTTTAATTAAAAAAATTTTAAAATCAGATCTAAATGCTTTTAGAACCTTGGCGCTGATACCAGTTGAAGGAAAATCTTGATTTTCCGGACCAGGTTCGTTTAGAACTGATCAGATCAAGAAATATATTTCAAAATATTTTTTTTTTAATCTAGATAAAATTTAAAATATTTTAGATCTAATTATTATTATTTTAAAAATTAAAATAAATTTAAATAAATTAAATCAAATTTAATTTACCTTGAAGTGGGTAATCCTATTACCCATTGATGATCCTGTAAGCAGCGGAAGGTTCTGAATCTAGCCACGCAAGTGTCTGGCCTCTACCGATATCCACTGAGGTTGGATTTGAAGATTCTCTTCTTCTCTATCACGTCTCCAAAAATTAGATCTGGATCTGATCTGGAGAATCTTCAACTCCTTTTGAAGATCAGCAATTGTCTTTTGCAGCAGCGTAGCCTTCTAGCTTTCAGTCGCCTTTCTTTCATCTGGATCGCACCAACCAAGATCCAAAACACCTTTTAGATGTGGAGAGGAGAGGGAGAAGGTGGGTTTGGCATGGAGGAGGAGAGGAGAAGCAGCCTTGGGGCATGGAGAATTGTGATTACCTTTGAGTTGGGCGCAGGGTCTTATTTATAGACTAATCGTGATCCAACTCCTCTTCTTCCCAACCAATCACAATCCTTTGTGAAATCAGATCTAAATCAGATTGGTGGGAATAAAATCCCCTAGATTTCTCCTTAGAGGGTGCCTAAGACCAGTCAAAGTTGGTTCTTAGGAGAGCTCTAATCGGAACCCAAAAAGGAGATGGAGTCCCTATCCAACAGAGACTCCTGGGCACCTCCAACTTGGGCACACGCCAAGGATGGCGTGCGCCCTCCTCCTTGCCAGGTTTTGATAGGAGGAAAGGCCCCCAGCAACCCTCCAATAGGTACATGACACATGGACAAAAGTCAAAGTGTCAATGGTTAACATTTGACCAGTCAAAGGTCAACTTTTGACCAAAGTCAAAGGATGAGAAATGACAGGTGACCAAAAATGGCAGGTAATGTCTTACAAAATAAGACACAGGTAATGTCTTACAAAATAAGACAACTTTTTTTGACTTGTATAAGCTCCAATCAGACCAAATGAAGGCCTCTGATCGAGCACAAACTCCTTTGGCTCAGTTAGGCTAACTATTTATAATAATAAAAGAAGAACGTTAGGTTCAATCGAGTGCTAGCACGATTTTCTTGAACCTAATTGAATATCATTCAAATCAATTGAACTAGATCAGTTTAATTGATGATCACTAGATTCAAACCCTTGTTTGTGTGACCTAGTTAGGTTCAGTTCTGTATGGTAATGGGATATGTCATGATCTCTATCATCGACATCATCGAAACTCATTTCGATGGATCAGAACTCTTCTGATTCGAATAGCTAGAATGATCGATCATCTAAATCATTCTAATTGCTCCCAAAATCCACCAGTGACATCTAGTAGTATATGGTGGCAACCCATCAGAGCTGAATGTGAACCTCTTGGTGCAGCTACTTGTGTGATTAAGTTCTTCTATCTTAAGCCCCGATCAGATTAGGGTTAAGGTGAACTTGTCAAACCCTAGTCTCTATGACATGATGTAATCATTCGATTTCAAGTCCAATGTGAAAATCTAAATAGAAGCTCTTTCTATTATTTCACTCTACCATGGCCATGGACTTTTGAACTTGATTCTCATGATCATCATATGGCTGCTTCTTTACCACCGAGGTAGATAGATTCCATCTTGATGCTATCCAGTTCCTACAATGAACATGCTATAGCCAACATACACCTCAGGGTTCTGAATGATTAGGAGATCGAGTAATGGTGTAGTCAAACTATAACACCCTCAAGGTGAACTGCCGATGCATCTCAGGTCAATGAACCAGACACACTACTGCAGCATCGAGTCAGTCATTGACTAGAAAGTAGACTCCCTAATGACTACTTGAGATGGTCATTCTCAGTGCCCTCATTCTCTAACGAATACCTATATTCTCGCTTCGGTGTCTCCACACCGTAGACTCAAGACTCATCTACTAAAGGGAAGTGATTGTACACCAATCTTCTGGATCAATCACCATCCTCGTGATGATCCTATGGTCGGAAGCATTTTATGAGTTAATAATGATTATTCATGTTTTAAATTTTTAACTCTTGAAAAAATGAATTATCATTACCATTAACTCAAATAATGTATCACAGATACTAAATACACATATGTGATAGAAAATAATTCTTTTATTGATATTAGTCAAAATTATAATTTTGCCCTTAGAAGTGTATTACAAGTGTCAGCCAATTCTGGCTTCTAGGGCACATATATCTAACAGGTAATTCATGATGAATTGCCCATATGCATCAGTCAAGGATTGCAGAATAACATCATTCTGCAGATCCAAGTCTAACTTTACATCGAGCTTCTCAAGCTCTTCTAAGTCCTTGATCATCATCAGACAGTGATCTTGGACTGACTGTCCATCACGCATCTTAGCCTTAAAAAATCATTTCGTGACTTGATACTTGGCTGTGCGACTCTATTCACCAAACATCTCCTACAGGTGAGCCAACATTTGGCGAGCAGTCCCGATATCTTCATGTTGGCACTGGAGCTCATCAGACATCGAGCCCAACATGTAATATCTAGCCTTATTATCTTCGTCTATCCATTTTTTTAGAGACGCTCTCTATTCAGTGGATGGATGGGCTGGTAAGGTGGGAGGATCCTGATCCAAAATATGGGTTAACTTCTTAGAAGCCAAAATAATTTTGTAGTTCCTGAGCCAATCTTTATAATTGGGTCCTGTCAGTCTATGTGTGTCCAGGATACGTGCCAATGGGTTGGACGCAGACATTTTCCTATAGAGAGTCAAAGATTCTAGTTAGATACTGTAATTATGACTTGACCAATTTATTTAGGAATTTTATTTTTAAATAAATTAGCTTCCACTATTTTCTCAGGATCCCTACACTCCCTCTGTAGAGATGCAAAAATCTCCATGATTAATGATTTCTAGTGGATGGTGCGGTCTCACCAACTGACTCATCACCTCACCTAACAGTTATTGGTGATGGGTTAGCCAATGAGTGAACAACTCTTGTTCAATGATTCTCTAATCATGGTGCACCCAAACTTGATCTCTAATTCATGAATCTCACCGTATCCAGAATATTGATCCACTCCTTAGTTAAGTCAGACCCACCATTTGCATAGACTGGATTCCTAATTGAGTCTCTCACCGTATCCAGAATATTGAGCCCAACTCATCCTCCAGCCCATAGCATCCAATGCCTAATAGACATGGTTGCATCTTCCCGATGCAACTGAGCCACTATATCCAACCGAGAACAATCAACCCTGGGAAGGGCCCGCACATCTACAATGGTGGAAGACCTCAGACTTAATCTTTTCTTAGGGAGAATTGATTCAGGTCTCATTAAACTAGACTTGTCATAGTCATAACAATTATGACTAACCTAGTGGCATGGGTTAGCTCGGATTATTGACCACCTCAAATCAGAACTGAGTCAACAGATATGGCCAGGTAAGTGAGATCGGTGGAAGGAATATGCCATTAACTCGTACAAGAATGCATTCAGGTCGAGTAGCTTCCAATTAAAAATCAGTCGATCGTATGTGCCAAACTTACCTTAGACACCAAATTGTTGAGCCAGAACCAATTGGGTTAGCCTACAATCCAGACTCTAACCTCTGAGCCTAATTAGGTCTTGCTTGATCGTGACTCGATCTTGACCCAGACTTAATCCTATTAGGCTGGTCAATTTAAGCATTGTTGATCCCATCTAACCAACTCTTGATTCGGTTTGATCAACCGCTTAGACCTAATTGAGCTACCCAAGCCCGAACCCAGTATTATGAATATGTCTTAGATCTAAAATTCTCAATTTTAGATCCTAATTAATATTTCATAATCTTAATTTTTAATTAAGTAGGGTTCATAAACAAAATATGCACAATAAATCCTAGGGTTTCAGGATCTAGGGTTTTGCAGAAAGTAAGTTTTGGATTTCTGATTAAGGACGAACGTGCAGCACCCCTACACGTCATAAGAACATCTCCATCAGATGGGAGGAGAGGGCCTTTAAACCCTTCTTCATTCTTATGACCGGACGGCCAAGAGGAACGCCTTAATCAGGAACATGTAATACTACAAAATAGTTTTAGATCTATATCATATATCTCATATACAAATTAGATCTAATCATGGCATATTTTGCATACATCTCATGTATCGAAATCATGCATATTTTTAGATCTAAATTATCTCATAATAATCTAAAAAATTAGATTTAAATTGATCTTATCAAAATAAACTCTAATCTAGACAACTATGTAGAACTATTCTACAACTAGTCTAGACATGCATCAATCATATCTCATATGATGTTTAAAATTAAATAATTTTTTTTATTTGCTATTTTTTAGATATTATTATAATAATTATAATATCAAAAAATAGTAAATAAATAGATCTAAAATATGATTTAATCAAATTAAATTGTAAACATGCAAGACTATTCTATAGAACTATTCTATTTTAGAACTAGTCATGCATATTTTCTAATCTTAGATCCAAATCATTTAATTTTAATTTTTTTTGATTTTAGATCTGATCACATCTCATGTGACATCTAAAATTACTTATTTTTTCTAATTAAAATAAATTTAAAATCAGATCTAAATACTTTAGAACCTTGGCTCTGATACCAGTTGAAGGGAAAATCCTGATTTTCTGGACCAGGTTCGTTCAGATCTGATCGGATCAAGAGATATATTTCAAAAATTTTTCTCTTTGATCTAAATTAGATCTGAGATATTTTAGATCTAATTCTTATTATTTTAATAATAAAAATAAAATATAGATAAATTAAATCAAATTTAATTTACCTTGATGTAGGGTAATCCTATTACCCGTTGATGATCCTGTAAGCAGCGGAAGGTTCTGGATCTAGCCATGCAAGTGCCTGACCTCTACCGGTATCCACTTAGGCTAGGATCTAGAGATCCTCTTCTTCTCTATCATGTCTCCAAAAATCAGATCTAAATCTGATTTGGAGGATCTTCAAAATAACTTTCGAAGATCAGCAGTTGTCCTTTGCAGCAGCGCAGCCTTCTAGCTTTCTGTCGCCTTTCTCTCATCTAGGATTGCACCAACCAAGGATCCCAAACTACTTTGGGTGTGGAGAGGAGAGGGAGAAGATGGACTTGGCATGGAGGAGGAGGAGAGAGGCAGCCTTGGGGCATGGAGAATTTTCAGATACTCCTTGAGTTGGGCGCAGGGTCTTATTTATAGACTATGCGTGATCCAACTCCTCTTCTTCCCAACCAATCACAACCCTTTGTGAAATCAGATCTAAATCTGATTGGTGGAAATAGAGTCCCTTGGATTCATCCTTAGATGGTGCCTAAGACCAGTCAAAGTTGGTTCTTAGGAGGAGTCTAATTGGAATCCAAAAAGGAGATGGAGTCCCTATCCAACAAGGGACTCCTGGGCGCCTCCAAACTTGGGCACACGCCAAGGGTGGCGTGCGCCCTCCTCCTTGCCAGGTTCTAGTAGGGGGACAAGCCCCCACCAGCTCTCCAATAGGTGCATGTGACACATGACAGAAGTCAAAGTGTCAATGGTCAACATTTGACCAGTCAAAGGTCAACTTTTGACCAAAGTCAAAGGACGAGAAATGGCAGGTGACCAAAAATGGCAGGTATTGTCTTACAAAATAAGACAACCCTTTTCTGATTTGGACAGGCTCCAGTCAGACCAAGTGAAGGCCTCTGATCGAGCACAAACTCCTTTGGCTCAGTCAGGACAACTATTTATGATAGTAAAAGAAGAACGTTAGGTTCAATCGAGTGCTAGCACGATTTTCTTGAACCTAATTGAATCTCATTCAGATCAATTGAACTAGGATCAGTTCAATTGATGATCACCAGATTCAAACCCTTGTTTGTGTGACCCAGTTAGGTTCAGTTCTGTATGGTAATGGGATATGTCATGATCTCTATCATCGACATCATCGAAACTCCTTTCGATGGATCAGAACTCTTCTGATTCGAACAGCTAGAATGATCGATCATCTAAATCATTCTAATTGCTCCCAAAATCCACCAGTGACACCTAGCAGTATATGGTGGCAACCCATCAGAGCTGAATGCGAACCTCTTGGTGCAGCTACCTGTGTGATTAAGTTCTTCTATCTTGAGCCCCGATCAGATTAGGGTTAAGGTGAACTCGTCAAACCCTAGTCTCTATCATATGATGTAATCATTCGATTCAAGTCCGATGTGAAAACCTAAATAGAAACTCTTTCTATTATTTCACTCTGCCATGGCCATGGGCTTCTGGACTTGATTCTCATGATCATCATAGGGCTGCTCCTCTACCACCGAGGTAGATAGATTCCATCTTGATGCAATCCAGTTCCTACAATGAACATGCTATAGCCAACATACACCTCAGGATTCCATGGCTAGGAGATCGAGTTATGGTGTAGTCAAACTATAACACCCTCAAGGTGAACTGTCGATGCACCTCAGGTCAAAGAACCAGACACACCACTGCAGCATCGAGTCAGTCATTGACGAGAAGGTAGACTTCCTAATGACTACTCGAGGTGGTCACGCTCAGTGCCCTCGTTCTCTAACGAGTACCTATACTCTCACTCCGGTGTCTCCACACCATAGACTCAAGACTCATCTACTAAAGAGAAGCGATTGTACACCAACCTTCCGGATCAATCACCATCCTCGTGATGATCCTATGGTCGGGAGTATTTTATGAGTTAATAATGATTATTCATGTCTTAAATTTTCGACTCTTGAAAATATGAATTATCATTACCATTAACTCAAAGGATGTATCACGGACACTAAATACACATATGTGATAGAAAATAATTCATTTTATTGATTATAGTCAAAATTATAATTTTGCCCCTAGAAGTGTATTACAAGTGTCAGCCAATTCTGGCTTCTAGGGCACATATATCTAACATGCCTAAGCGCGCCTTGCAGGATGCCTTCGCAATGGCTTTCTTTTTCCTTCCCTCTCCTATCTCTTTTCTGATAGGGAGCTCCAAAACCTGATCCCCACTAAAGGGATCTGAGGGCATGGAAGGCGCTGGGCCCGCACTAGCAGTGTCAACCTTGATAGTTGGGGGGGATCTCGACCCCGATGATGACCTCGGAAGTAGTGGCAGTGGGGGCAAAGACTCTGGAGCTGGAAACACCGACCTTCGCCCTCTTTGAGCCATCTTCTTATGCCTTCCCCTTCCTCTTTCTGGTGAAGAGCTCTTTGGTAAGCATCTTGGCAGCTTGTGCATCTATTTCTGTAGTAGAAAAAGAAAAGTAGTCAGTAGCAATACACATGTGTGAAACTATGTGGACTCAAAAATCAAAAGATGTACCAGCAGAATCATGGGACTCAGACCAAGGTTGAACAAGGTCTATTCCTTTAGAAGGTCAGGAAGAGGAGGAGCTTGGTACATCTTGAGTTTATCGGAGGAATCAAGGTAGGCTCCATCTAAGCTAGGAGCTCGGTGAACCGACTCTCTAATGTAACCCCATGAAGGAAGGCCTAATGGCAAGATCGAGCAATGTACAAAAAAGTACTTTTTCTTCCATTTGTGAATGAAAGAAGGGGCACCTTTTAATAACCCCTTCTTGCCGACCTGGGAAAAAATACCATCAATCCTTCGTGGAAGGATGGCACTTGAAGATATAGAAATTTCTAAAAGGTGAAATGGTCGGCTGGACTTTGGTCAGTTGATAGAGAGAGAAAAAATCTATGATAAACTAAAAGAAGTTTGGTACGATAGATGCAAAGAGTATATTTAAAAATCGAAAGAGGGCGACTACGAATGGGGGCAGCAGAAATCTAAGCTCGGTGCGTAAAGCTTCCAAGTACAAACAAAACCAGCTGGTTGGAGGAGAACTGACCCGATTGTTGGAGCTGGAGAGCTCAAGGTCATATTCTGGAGGGATTCTATATTGGATTCAGATCAGAAAAAGATCATCCGAGATAAGGATGGACGGGATGGTGTTTGGAGCGAAAGATGAGCGGGATATGTTCCTAGGTTCTACCTCGACCAGGGATGCGGAATCAAAGAAGGTTGGTCCAAACAAGCCCCACGAACTGATGGAGTGGAAGGTTTTGGAAAACTTTTCGATGAAGATGAACCCTAAGAAACCCCCCCTAAAAAAAAAAAGATCAGGGAGATAAGGAGCCAGAAATGATAAGCATGAATAACCTAAGAGAAGGGTTAGGAAACTAACCTAGACTGTTTGAGGAGGATGAAAGGATGATGGACGCAATGAGGATCAATTGAAACAATGTCCAGAGCTCAGGAAAGCAAGAGAAGAATGAGACCAATGGAAAGAAGGTGAACAGGGGATGAAGGAAGAAGAAGACTCGAGCAGGGATGACTTTTGAACAATAGGAGAAGGCCTTAAATAGCTAGAGTCAATCTGAAGCAGTTATGATTGCGGATCGACTTCGGTCGGTCTGCGTGTCCCATGCATCATGATAGAAAAGCGGTGATGGGTGGAGTCTTTATGGCGCCATGCCTATAGTAGAGTTTCGACAGGAGATTCGAAGTGCCATATTTTTGGACTCATTTCAGACTTACAAAGTTTCAGTGCCAGTATGGTAAACATCAAAACATCTTGTCCTGATAAGTATGGAAACCCGGGATCGGACTTCGACCGTCGCCTTTTTTCCTTCCTTCCTTCAAATTTTGAACTCAAAAGTAGGAGGACTATTGTTAGGGATAAACCCCACTCCTGTCAAAGTCCAGTCTGATGCTTAGCCTAAAGTAACTATTAATCATAGAAGAACTCCTCTCGGACTCCTCCAATGGTCGAACTCCTTTCAGACTCCTCCAACAGTCGAAATCCTCCTGGGCTCCTCCAGCGGCCGAACTCCTCCTGAGCTCTTCCAATGGCTGAACTCCTTTCAAACTCTTCCAACGATCGAACTCCCCACAGTCATCTAGGAAGGTCTCAGCAAGAGTTCGATCTCGTACATGGCATGAACCGACCCATGCCTAGACTACCTTAGAGGAGTTCGAACATCTTTAGAATTGATACAGCTAAAAGGTCATCACCAACTGATGCCCATCCCTCCAAACTTTGACTATCAAATCTCAAACGGACTGACTGAAGGGAAATCCTTGATTTTTGGACCAGGTTCATTCAGATCTGATCGGATCAAGAGATATATTTCAAAAAAAATTTTCTTTAATCCATAATTAGATCTGGGATGTTTTAGATCTAATTCTTATTATTTTAATAATTAAAATAAAATCTAGATAAATTAAATAAAATTTAATTTACCTTGATGTAGGGTAATCCTATTATCCATTGATGATCCTGTAAGCAGCGGAAGATTCTGGATCTAGCCATGCAAGTGCCTGGCATCTACCGATATCCACTCAGGCTGGATCTAGAGATCTTCTTCTTCTCTATCATGTCTCCAAAAATCAGATCTGAATCTGATTTGGAGGATCTTCAAAATAGCTTTTGAAGATCAGTAGTTGTCCTTTGTAGCAGCGCAGCCTTCTAGCTTTCTGTTGCCTTTCTCTTGCCTAGATCACACAACTTAAGTCCCAAACTACTATGGGCATAGAGAGGAGAGGGAGAAGATGGGCTTGGCATGGAGGAGGAGGAGAGAGGCAGCCTTGGGGCATGGAGATTGTGTTCACTCTTTGAGTTGGGCGCAGGATCTTATTTATAGACCATGCATGATCCAACTCCTCTTCTTCCCAACCAATCACAACTCTTTATGAAATCAGATCTAAATCTAATTGATGGGAATAGAGTCCCTTGGATTCATCCTTAGATGGTGCCTAAGACCAGTCAAAGTTGGTTCTTAGGAGGAGTCTAATCGGAATCCAATAAGGAGATGGAGTCGCTATCCAACATGGACTCTTAGGCACCTCAAACATGGGCTTACGCCACCCTTGGTGTGCGCCCTCCTCCTTGCTAGGTTCTGGCAGGGGGACAAGCCCCCACCAGCTCTCCAATAGGTGCATGACATGTGGATAGAAGTCAAAGTATCAATGGTCAACATTTGTCTAGTCAAAGGTCAACTTTTAACCAAAGTCAAAGAATGAGAAATGGCAAGTGGCCATAAATGGTAGGTATTGTCTTACAAAATAAGACAATCCTTTTCTGACCTGGACATGCTCCAGTCAGACCAAGTGAAGGCCTCTGATCGAGCACAAACTCCTTTGGCTCAGTCAGGATAACTATTTATGATAGTAAAAGAAGAACGTTAGGTTCAATCGAGTGCTAGCACGATTTCCTTGAACCTAATTGAATCTCATTCCGATCAATTGAACTGGATTGGTTCAATTGATGATCACCAGATTCAAATCTTTATTTGTGTGACCCAGTTAGGTTCAGTTCTGTATGGTAATGGGATATGTCATGACCTCTATCATCAACATCATCAAAACTCCTTTCGATTGATCAGAACTCTTCTAATTCTAACGACTAGAATGATCGATCATCTAAATAATTCTAATTGCTCTCAAAATCCACCAGTGACACCTAGCAGTATATGGTGGCAACCTGTCAAAGCTGAATGCGAACCTCTTAGTGCAGCTATCTATGTGATTAAGTTCTTCTATCTTGAGCTCCGATCAGATTAGGGTTAAGGTGAACTCATCAAACCCTAGTTTCCGTCATATGATATAATCATTCGATTCAAGTCTAATATGAAAACCTAAATAAAAACTCTTTCTATTATTTCACTCTACCATGGCCATGGGCTTCTGGACTTGATTCTCATGATCATCATAGGGCTGCTCCTCTACCATCGAGGTAGATAGATTACATCTTGATGCAATCTAGTTCCTACAATGAACATGCTATAGCCAACATACACCTCATAGTTTTGAATGGCTAGGAGACCGAGTTATGGTGTATTCAAACTATAACACCCTCAAGGTGAACTACCGATGCACCTCAGATCAAAGAACCAGACACACCACTACAGCATCGAGTCAGTCATTGACGAGAAGGTAGACTTCCTAATGACTACTCGAGGTGGTCACGCTCAGTGCCCTCGTTCTCTAACGAGTATCTATACTCTTGCTCTGGTGTCTCTGCACCGTAGAATCAATACTCATCTACTAAAGAGAAGAGATTGTACACCAACCTTTCGGATCAATCACCATCCTCGTGATGATCCTATGGTCGGAAGCATTTTATGAGTTAATAATGATTATTCATGTCTTAAATTTTCAACTCTTGAAAATATGAATTATCATTACCATTAACTCAAAGGATGTATCACATACACTAAATAAACATATGTGATAGAAAATAACCTATTTTATTGATTATTGTCAAAATTATAATTTTTTCCCTAGAAGTGAATTACAGGTGTCAGCCAATTCTGGCTTCTAGGGCACATATATCTAACATGGACATCTTCTGACAACAAATACTATCTTTCATAATAAACTCTATGTGGGTTCAAGCAGCCCACTACCCGACAGTTCCGGCTGTCACTATCAGTTTATTACAAGTTCCATCTATAAAAGAGATCCTTCAGATATATTTTCTCTGGGCTCTCTTCTCCCTCCCAAAAACTCTGTAACATTCTTATCTAAGCACTCCATTTTTGTTGGCCGAAAAAGCTAACTTGACCGTCATAGGGTCCTACCGGAGCCGCCACCCCGGGCTCTGGACGAGACTTATTTTGCAGGTCACTAGTGGCGACTTCATCTTCTCTGACTCCAGCACTTCTCTAATGGCAACTAGATTTCACACCAACATCCATCATTAAATTTTTGACATAAGTTGGACACTCACAAACCCTAAGATGCAAGAATACTAGCTTATGCCTTGTCCATATCTAATATGTCTTTTTAGCTGTAGACTTACTTGGAACCCTATTAAGAATGTAACTAGCCAACTTGAGTGCATATCACCCAAAAGAAGATCGGTACACTGACAAACCCCATCGTGGATCGATCTATATCTAACAGGATCTGATTCCTCCTTCAGACACACCATTATGCTATGGTGTTTCATAAGGAGTCCATTGGAAGAAAATTTCATTCTTCCTTAGATATGTTAGAAACTCACTAGAAAGGTACTCACCTCCTCGATTAGACTAAAGAATTTTAATACTCTTTCTAGTTTATTTATCAACCTCATTATGGAATAGTTTGAATATTTCAAATGATACTGACTTATATTTCATCAAGTAGATGTACCCATACCTAGATAGTGATGGGTAATATGCAAGGTTTCATGCATGAATTTCAAAATCTTTTCGAAATATAATGCAGCGAAAGTTGTAATTTAAATCATTTAATCTATAAATGCATGTAATCAAATTACTAAACCCTACAACCAGAACCTATAACATATCATATTGCATTCTTAAATCTGAAAATAAAAAGCTTTGGTATTGATCAAATTAATATCCAAGACCTAGAATGATTTTAGATCTAAAACCTAGATCGCATCTAGGTGAGAGAAGAGATCAGATCTCTTACCTTTGCATGGATCGAGAACTCTACGGTTGATTTTTATTATTGCCTTTGGAGCCACACATGCATCCAGCCTCTACAGGTGATCCACATGAGGCTACAGCAAAATTGGAGGTTCGTCGAATGAAGATCCGCTCGAAGTGTTAACCTCTTGCGGATTCCTCTGGATGGTTAATTTGAAAGAAATTCTTTGGATCTCTTGGACACTCCAAGAGATCACAAATAAGGAGGAGGAAGAAGATATTCTTCTCTCTTATCTTTCTTAAAAATAAGATAAGAAGAAAAACTTTAAAAATAGAGAAGAACCTTTCTTCTCTATAATTCTTCTTTCACCAGGACAAACCCTAGCTTTGTCCTGAAGAAGAACTTGCACCCCAACATGAGGAGACCTTCTCCTCATCACTTTATCATGCCTTTTCTCTCTAATTTTTTGAGGAACAATTCACTCGAAATTAGAGAAAAAAGGTTTACAAAGAAAAACATAGAGAAGATAATCTTCTCTCTTGCTTTCTTCTCAACAAGACATGAACACTTCATGTCCGAAAGAAACCTTTTTCTTCCAAGGATCTTGGCATCACAACCACCCATGTCCACTCCTTATTTCTCTATAGAACTTTCCTATATTTTTCTAAATTTTTGATGCCCACCACCTATCAAATACTAGGCTCCCCCTTAACCAAATAAGACCAGGTCAAAAGACCTAGTCAAAGATTGATTCTATGGAGGCATCCAACCTTTGGATGTCTCCTTAATTTTTTACGTGAACCATTCACACAAAAAGCCATACAGGGGGCATGGAATCGCTAGGATAACTGATGCCCACACCTCCTAAAATATAGGGGACCATATGAGACTCCTTCCTTAGGTTAAATCCTAACAAGGAATAAGTCAAATGGAGAAAGTTTAGCGGGCATCCAACTCTTGGATGCCTCCGAAAATTCTGGGCATGCCTCCTTGGTTTCCATGAATAAAATAGGTGAACAAAAATGGGTGAACAAAGAAATAGGGGCATGGGAAAAATAACAAAAGAGGGAGAGAAAGAGTTGTACTTTTTAAGGACTCTATCATATAGAATCCAAGCTCAACTACTTAACAAATTTGACCAATTCAAATTTGTTCCAAAATCATGAGATATTGGGGCGTGAGAACTTCTCTTAAGCATGGAAAACATCATGAAAACATCAAGAATTAATGTGGGGTGTGGGCTTTTCTTTAGCGTAAGGAAAGTGAGAGACTCCCAGTCCAACTGGGACTCCTATTTGACTAGGTCAAAATAAGTTTGAACCCAATTTAAATATCATTTAAACTAGATTAAATGCAACAAAATTAAGGATGATCCTAGTCCAATGAGGAGTCCAATTAAATAAGTTTAAATCATATTTAAATTTGATTTAAATCCTAAGTCAATTTAGAATTGGGTGCACTCAAGTCCTAGTCTAATAAGGACTTGTTCTTCCTTGCAATTGACTTATTCAATAAACCAATTAGAATTAATCTAATTATATTTAAACTAATTTTAATTGAATATAATTTAATTAAAATTGATCTCAGCCTGATTACTCAATCAGATTAAGCTAATTATTGATTCAATTGCTAATTGATCGTCCTGCAACACTTGTATTAGGTCAAACATCAATCGCATTGAATGTTTGATCTTGGAATGATCCTCAGTCATTGATTAACCATCTAATTAGACTACAACCTCTTATGTATGTGATCCTATAGGTTCGAACCTAATATGATAGTACAAGAACTAATTTTTGTACTAATCAAAGTTATTATCTAGCCAAGATTTTCGACATCCGGATAGGTCGAATGTATGCAAAGCAACATTCTTAGAATCCTAGCCCATGGTTACTGTATAATTCATCTCTTTGACTAATAATGCTCAAGATGACTTCGAGTATGCTATCAACACTCATACAAGTCATCTCTATTATGTCACAAAATTTTGCAATTCCCATTACTCCTTACGAGGATTACCTAGGTCTATGTTTTGCTAAATTGAAATACAATGAGTCATTCTCTTCCTAAAACTAATCAGGAGTAGTCAATCCCATCTTGACTCACATACTAACTTTATAAGTAGTTGGCTATATCCAAAAAACTTCTGAACCTATAATAGAAATACAGACAGTCCGACATCGAAGAATAGTGAGTTGCTTGCAAGTCATCATGATGATCTCAGGTCGGAGGGACAGTTATGCCCATTAGCCTTAACTAGCCCCTCTTGATAGTAGAGTGCTACATTGGTCATGTTTAGTATAAATGTATGATAAGTGGTAAAAATATACTAATAAAAGTATTAAATTATAAAATAAATTAGTCTATTTTTTAGAAATTGATACTTTTATTAATCTTATGTAGAAAAGAAGGCCACCAATATGAACATCTTATTTTTTTAGTTCAGATAAAATAAATTTCAGGCAAAACGGACTTCAAACGAGCCCAAAATTGAATTTTAAAAAAAATGCTAGTCCGATTCAAATTGGCTCAACAGACCGTCAGGTTCGACCGTACCCAGCAGACCAATCCGCTAATGCAACACTGATGCCAAGCTGATGTCAGCATTTTTCGTGGTGCACAGTAGACCACTTAGAGGGCATTTCAAGGATTTCACAGGGAGAAGCGTGCTGCGATTGGCTAAAGAATGCGGTAGTCCATGCAACACCGGGCTCGCACATGGTCTACAGATGACAATTTGGGAATTCTGTCTAATCCGATGGGCATCTTCCACTAGAATTTGATCGGACGGCTGAAATGCATGCGCTAACGAACGGCAATGTAGCTCTCGATCGAGATCCAACGATTGAGATTCATCCCGACTTTAAAACTAATAATCATAGACTTCTCTATGCATGATCTGACGGCCCATATTTGATCTTCAAGGCTGATCCGATGGTCCAAATGAATTCCAACTTGAGTTGAGATTTTAAGATGATTTTTGAGTGATTTATGGACCATTTGATCAACATCCAATAGTTAGAATTGATCAAAGACACTTTTTGAGTTATTTTGAGAGTTTTAAACCTAATTTAAATAGGATTTCGATGGAAAAATCCACCTCTCAGCCTATAAAAAGATCTGCTGTTGCCGAAGAAAAAAGAAGAGGGGAGACGATGAAAAAAAAAATAAAAAGAAGAAAAAGAGAGGAGAGAGGTAGAAAGAGAAAAGAGATTTTTGAGAAAAAAGGAAGGGCATTTAATTTTTTTTCTTTTCTACTTCTGACAATCAGAACATCGATCAAGGAGCTTCTCTTCCTGTTCACCAAGTTTTCCACAGCAAGAGGGATGGATAATCAATTTCAGCAATCAAACAATCTAATTTCTTTATGCTTTTTATTTTATTTGCTATTTTTGAACTTGTTAGCATGAACTAAATTTTTTTTTTACTAAGGCTAAGGTGTAGCCACTCTTTTGATGCAATATTCAATATGATTTATTTTTAATTTTAAATTTTATTCATGAGGAGTATATAAATTTGATCTTAAAGCTTTTAGATTACTAGTCATCTTCTAATTGACCTGACGAACATAGATATTATGGACCAAGTACATCTATGTTATTGCTTCTTGATTATATACCTTATATTATGAATCAAATTATAATTCATATGCACGCAAAAATTTTAGTGCGCTTTAGATGTAGCATATTTTAATTAAAGGATTTCACAAAATATAATGCATTAATATTTATTTAAATTACATCTGGACTAAAGGATAATTAATAAATATTGATAGTTTTGCTACGCCTGGACCAAAGGGTAGTGAATGAACTAGGAAACTCCACCATCACATGAAATAAAATTAATCTAATAATCGGAATATTGTATTGACCGAGTTGGTCAATCTGATTGCCTTAGTAATACATTGCTCTTAAGTTTAAAACCCTAATAATTACACTCTCTCTATTTTCTTAACATTTTTAATTATTTTTTATTTTATTCTTTAATTTTTTATTCTCATAAATCGGTCTTCTAAATAAAGCATAGAAAAGAGCTTTTCAGTACTTATTTTTCAATTCTCTAGGAATGATACTCTACTTATTTACTTTATTACTTGATCGATTGGTGCACTTACCATAGCTATAGATTAGCATGCATCAAGTTTTTGGCACCGTTGTCGGAGATTGTGTCTAAAATAATATTAAAATATTGATCCTAGCTTTACTTTAAAATTTTATTTTTAATTTTTATTATTTTTAAAAAAATTTTGTTCAGTGCATGACACGTACTGGATAAGTAACTTACTACCTTTAGATCCAGAAATTGAAAAGACCATTAGAAGACTACAATAAGAAAGAAACATGGCAGCTGAAGATCCTAACGACATCAATCTAGGATTGGATATGGCGACCGAAGGATAGCTTGAAGCTATTCGATCAGTACATCATCTGTTAAATGATTACATCACACCATCTGTAGTCGATGCAGCTTCGAGCATCAGGAGACCACTTATGTGAGCAAACAACTTTGAAATAAAATTGATGATGATCTAGATGATTCAATCAACTATCCAATTCAGTGGACACATGCATGATGATCCGAATGCCCATATTTCTAACTTTCTTGAATTTTATGATATTTTTAAAATTAATGTGGTGTCGGATGATGCTATTAGATTAAGGTTATTTTCTTTCTCTTTATGGGACAAAGCTAAGAGTTGGCTTCATTCTCTTCCTGCAGGTTCTATCACAACTTGGGATGTCCTAGTCCAAAAATTCTTACCCAAGTTTTTTCCACCTTCCAAGACTGCCAAGATGCACAACGATATCACTTCTTGTATGTAGATGGACATGGAGACACTATATGAGGCTTGGGAGTATTTTAAGGAATTGTTGAGGAGATGTCCATATCATCAACTACCCATGTGGCTTCAGGTACAAACTTTCTATAATAGTTTATCTCCTACTAATCATTCTATGATTGATGCAGCAGTAGGAGGAATAATTAATCAACAAATGGAGGAGGAAGCCTTCGATCTGATCGATGAGATGGCATCAATTAGCTATCAGTGGCAGGTAGAATGCACGATGACAAAAAGACTAGTAGCTATGTAGGGAGTGCATTGCAAGCAAACCTTACTAGCTAAAATTATAGCTCTTAGAGCCGAAGTCAACAACTTGAAGGGAACAACTATGCATGTTCAGAGCATCACTTGTGAGCTATGTGGAGGAGGACACGATACGAGCAATTGCGAGATAGGTAATCCTTTTGCTAAAGCAACTGATACAGCTAATTATGTTGGTAATTTTTTTAGGCCGCAACAAAATAATCCCTACTCCAACACATACAATCAAGGGTGGAGGCAGCCCCCAAATTTCTCATGGAGTAATCAAAATGTAGCACAGTAGCCACCTCTGGAATTCTAACTATCTAAAAAGAAGTACAACATGGAAGAGATGATGGTCAAATTTATGCAAAATCAAGAAGCAACTATAAAAAATTTAGAAGCCAAACTTAGACAGGACCAAGCAGCAACAATTCAAAACTTGGAGATGCAAATAGGTCAAATGGCTAAGATAATCTCCGAGAGACCTCAGGGATCCTTGCCCAGCAACACGAAGACCAATCCAAGGGAGCAAGTCAATGCTATTACTCTAGAAAGTGGTATAAAGCTGGAGAAGACATCAGAAGGAAGAGACTGAAGAATCAACTATAAATAAGGAACCATCAACTAAAATTCATCAGTCATCAGAATAACCAACGGATGGATGGTCTCCAAGTATACAATTTGTCGATCCAAATATGAAGCCCTGCATGCCACCACTACCATTTCTAGAGAGACAAATACAGCATCTAGATAAAATTTTTTTTAACTTTTCAAAATATTAAAAAAAATTTACATATTAATATTCTTTTTGTAGATGCTATCACTCAAATGCTCAGGTATGCCAAGTTTCTCAAAGAAATCCTAATAAATAAGAAAAAACTGAAGGAGCATAAGAGAATAAATTTGAATGAAGAATACTCAGCAATACTTCAAAATAAATTAACATAGAAGCTAAAAGATCCAGGGAGTTTTACCATCCCTTGCATTATTGATGATTATAGTTTTGATAAAGTTTTATGTGATTTAGGAGCAAGTATTAATCTCATGCCTTTTTCTATTTTTAGAAAGCTGGGTTTAGGAGAATCGAAGCCTACCACTATTACTCTTTAATTAGCTGATAGATCCATCAAATATCCAAGAGGTATAGTAGAGGATGTCTTAGTAAAGATAAACAAGTTTATTTTTCCTATTGATTTTATTGTTCTTGATATGGAAGAAGATTATGATGTACCCCTTATTTTAGGAAGACCCTTTTTAGCTACTGGAAGAGCTTTAATAGATGTCCAACAAGAAAAATTAATTCTTAGAATCCAAGATGAATAAGTTATTTTTAATATTTTCAAAGATACTAAACATCCTGATGATAATCAAACTTATTTTCTAATTGATATTATTGATAATTCAGTACATGAAAATTTTATAGAAAATAGGTTTGAGACTATAAAAGCTAGCAATGTCTAATTGAAAGAGGGCTCAATCAAACATGAAAGTATTCCAATTGAAGTGGCACCAGATTGATTCAACTCAGAACTCAAACAAAGTCAAGCTGAAGACTATAAATCAGAACTACTAGATAGGTTGTTTCTTTTCTTTTTAGTTTTGATCATTTTTCTTTTCTTTTATTTTTCAATAATTTATTGTTGCTCTTTTACTGCTTTGGTGTGTATTTTCAATTTTGCAGAAAAAAAATCAATGAGAGCTCAAGCAAAATTTCAAAGCTTTAAAGAACCAGACTGAACCAAATCAGGTGTATTCCTTCCTATCCTTTATTACATCCTTTATTTTTCTTTCTCCTTTAAGACAATGTAGAATAAGTTAGGAGGTAAAAGAAAAAAAAAAGAAAAAAAGAAAAAAACCATGTGTCAAGAAGAAAATCTTGAGCAAGATAGACTAGACAAGTGATAAAAGATAGAATTATTTGCTAATGAATATAATGAGTTAAAGAAGTAGATTAGTTGGTCGACTTTTAGCAGCCTACTTAGGTCATTAAAAGACTATTAGCACTTCTAATTGCACATGCACACTAACAAGGCAAAGTAGGTATTGATTATAAGGCCAACTGAGGATTCAATTATCACTGAAAATTAGTAATTAATATATATTCTAATAAAAAAAACTTGAATTTAAGGAAAGAGCTATCTGCCTAAAAATAAAGTGCAAAAGATAGAGTATATGTGGATTGCCCAAAGCCTAGTAACTGGGTCTCTGCACCTAGGTCAAGTATGGAAATTCATGTAAAATGGTGAAGGGAAGGCCAGGATGCTCAGCACAGCAAAAAAAAAAGAAAAAAAAAAAAAGGGGGCAGTGTGAAAGCTACCTTAATTCATGAGTATAAAATTGAGAATGTATAGAAAATTGACCAAAATAGGTGATAAGAGAGGATACTTTTGTTCTTTTAATTTAATACTAAAATGCTAAAGTTAGTCATCATGAACACAAGTGCTATAGATCTTTGATGTACTCTAAGAAAGCTTTTAATTGTATTGACTGAAAAATTTGCTTCTAAAGCTCAATACTTAATTAACAGTATTTTCTAAACTTTTTGACCTTTAGTCCTAGATTTTATCTTTATGATGGATAATCTTATTGAAACATGGTATTAAATAAAATATTGCTAAGGGACTAGCAATGACTAAGTTGGGGGGTGTGATAAGTGGTAAAAATATACTAATAAAAATATTAAATTATAAAAGAAATTAATCTATTTTTTTAGAAATTGATACTTTTATTAATCTTATGTAGAGAAGAAGGCCACCAATATGAAGATCTTATTTTTCTGGTTCAGATGAAATAAATTTTAGGCAAAACGGACTTCAAATGAGCCCAGAATTGAATTTAAAAAAAAAAGTTGGTTCGGTTCAAATCGGTTCAGAAAAACTGGCTCAGCAGACCGCCCGGTCTGACCGCACCCAGCAGACTGACCCACTGATGCAACACTGATGCCAAGCTAACATCAGCATTTTTCATGGCACACGGTGGACCATTTGGAGGGCATTTTAAGGATTTCACATCAAGAAGCGCGCTCCGATTGGCTGAAGAATGCGGCAGTCCTTGCAACATCGAGCTCGCGCATGGTCTACAGAGGGCAATTTAGGAATTCTATCTGATCTGACGGGTGTCTTTCACTAGGATTTGATCGGACGGTCAAAACGCATGCGCTAACGAATGGCAAATGTAGCTCCCAGTCGAGATCCAACGGCTGAGATTCATCCCGACTTTAAAACTAAGAATCAAAGACTTCTCTATGTATGATCTGATAGCCCAGATTTGATCTTCAAGGCTGATCTAATGGTCCAAATGAATTCCAACTTGATTTAGGATTTTAAGATGATTTTTGAGTGATTTTTGGACCATTTGATCAACATCCAACGATTAGAATTGATATAGGACTCTTTTTGAGTTATTTTGAGAGTTTTAAACCTAATTTCAATAAAATTTCGGTGGAAAAATCCACCTCTCAACCTATGAAAAGGTCTGCTATTGCCGAAGAAAAAAGAGAAGAGGGGAGATAGTGAAAAAAAAAAGAAAAAGAAGAGAAAGAGAGGAGAGAGGTAGAAAGAGAAGAGAGATTTTTGAGAAAAAAGGAAGGGCTTTTAATTTTTTTCTTTTCTTCCTCCGACAATTAGAACATCAATCAAAGAGCTTCTCTTCTTCTTCACCAAGTTTTCCACACCAAGAGCGATGGACAATCAATTTTAGCAATCAAATAGCCTAATTTCTTTATGCTTTTTATTTTATTTACTATTTTTGAACTTGTTATCATGAACTAAATTTTTTTTTACTAAGGCTAAGGTGTAGCCACTCTTTTGATGCAATATTCAATGTGATTTATTTTTAATTTTAAATTTTATTCATGAGGAGTATATAAATCTGATCTTAATGCTTTTAGATTACTGGACATCTTCTAATTGACCTGATGAACATAAATATTACGGACCAAGAACATCTATGTTATTGCTTTTGATTATATACCTTGTATTATGAATCAAATTAGAATTCATATGCATGCAAAAATTTTAGTGCACTTTGAACGCAGTGTATTTTAATTAGAGAATTTCATAAAATTTAATGCATTAATATTTATTTAAATTACACCTAGACCAAAGGATAATTAATAAATATTGATAGTTTTGCTACGCCTGGACCAAAAGGTAGTGAATGAATTTGGAAACTCCACCGTCACATGAAATAGAAATAATCTAATAACCTGAATATTGTATTGATCGAGTTAGTGAATCCGATTGCCTTAGAAACACATTGCTCTTACATTTAAAACCCTAATAATTACACTCTCTCTATTTTCTTAAAATTTTTAATTATTTCTTTATTTTATTCTTTAATTTCTTATTCTCATAAATTGGTCTTCTAAATAAAGCATAGGAAACAGCTTTTCAGTACTTATTTTTCAATACTCTAAGGATGATACTCTACTCATTTAGTTTATTACTTGATCGACTGGTGCACTTGCCATAGCTATAGATTAGCATGCATCAATGTGCTCCTAAATCTTACCTGGATGCCATACCAGTGTCTCCATACCACTTGGTTATGAGGATAACCAATGCATATGGCATACAGCGACCTACACTCGATAAGTTATCGTCCCTATTAATAACTCATCATTTCATCATGAACAATTTAAGAACCATCTGATAAATCCTTTTTTATTGATTGATTATGGTTCTAAGGACTTCATCATAATTTAGGAGTTCATTTAGAAAAGATAGAACTTTTATAATGAACCAACCAAATAACTATTATTATTAGATAATTTATATTCTAATTTCTATCATCTACCACTTAGATGATTGTCTTTAGGACATATTTTCCAACAACTTTCACTTGAACTGAAGCCAATCAGAATGATATCAAATATCCTATCTTCTACTTGAGTTCGTAGAACTCTTTAGTTTCGAGGCCTTAGCAAATGGATCAGTCAAGTTCTTCTTTTTCATCGATCTTCCAAAGATCGATGTCATCATGATCTAAAATCAAAGGTGATAGCGGTGTGGAATATGCTGGTCCTTTAGTTCTTTAGCTTGAGCTATTGCTTCAGTGCTATGATAGGACTGTACCATCGATTGAGGGTGCCACTTTCAACCTGCTAATGTGCCTCAACAACTATATAGCTTACATGGCAGCATCATGTACCACGATGTACTCTACATCACTAACTGAATGGGCTATAGTATCCTGCTTGGAATTTTTCCAGTAGATTGCTCTTGCAACTATGGTATGACTCGACATTCTCTTACTATCATCTTGCTCTGATTGAAATTAAAACATCCACATGTTTTAAGTTAGTATTTCTATATTTGAGTCACTAGAACTTAGTATTTTCCAAATACATGAGGATTGTCTATACAATCTTTCAGTAATCCTCACTTAGATCAGATTGGTATCTACTCACTACATTAGTGAGTATACCATATCTGATTTTGAACATGAAAAAATTAGATGACAGCCAAACCTTTATTCCTTGCAATTCTGAAATACTATTCTCGATTAAGAGAACAGCATCAACAAACAACACAAGGAATAACACTATAGAACATTTTGCCCACTTATAAATGCAGGATTTTCTTTATTCATAATAAAGACATACATCCAAAATGTATGTTCTAAAATTTAGATAATAGCCAAATGAACTTTATAGGTCATTACCTTTTCGTCTATGCTACTCTGATCCTTTTGAAAATCCATTCACACCTAATGGATTTTATTTCTTTAGGTGAATCATCTAGTGTACACATACTATTCATTTTCATAGACTATAATTTGGATTATGTGGTTCCAAGCCACTTCTTAGAGTCAGACCACTGTATTGCATCCTTATAGATGATCGGATCCTTGTTGTTCTCATTGAGCTCAACAAGATCGCTGTCTCGGACCTAGACACTGAAGTATCGATCCAGCTAACACAGTACTCTACCAGATCTTCTTAAATGTGCCACTTTAATGGGCTCTGTGTTTGATCTAATTAAATCTAATTCTATAGATTTACTAGATTATATTGGTTCTTTTCTACCAGTCAAACTTCTTCAAGTTCAACTTGATAGGCATCAGTTTCTTCTTTAAGAAATTCCTTTTCAAATGTAATGCCCTACTGCTGATGAACATCTTATGTTCTTCAGCATGGTAGAATTAATAACCCTTAAATATCTATTGGACCAAGATCCAAGTTAATCTATGTGCAAACCTTTGACATAGGTCAATCAACTTCAAACCCAATGGTGAGAGAGTTTAGGTCAATGCTCGATCCATATCCCATATGGACTCTTTAGAATAGATTTACTTGGTATATTTTTAGAGCAAAACTAGTAGTCACAAGAGCACAACCCTGAAACAGATAGACAAGTGAACCCTATCATGGATTGAACCATGTATAACAAAGTTTAATTTTTTCTTTCAAAGACACTATGTTCTGAAAAGAAATCTACTGAGAGAGAATCCTATTCTCTCCTAGATATGTCACAAACTTACTGGATAAGTATTTGCCTCTTCGATCTAATCGAAGAGTTTCAATATCATTTTTAATTTATTTTTTTATTTCTTTATTAAATCATCTGAATATTTCAAATGATTCAAGTCAGACACACCCATTCCCAGATAGGTCGTTTGTAATGAAATATTAATATCTTTCTTTGGCACTTAAGTTCATAGATCCACATACATCACTATGTACAAGACTTAAAACTATATCAGCTCTTTCATCTTTTTCATCAAAAGGTGACTTTGTCATCATCCCAAGAAGACAAGACTCACAGACTATCAATGATTCACAATCATTGATGTTGAGATTTTTCTCTTAAGCTAACCCGTTTATCCTATTCTAGTCAAGATTATTAAGCTTATAATGCCAAAGATAGACATCAATGACATGATCTAACTTAGATTTTTATTAAATATGTGCATTACACTCAACAGGCTGTATAAATGTTAAATATCAATTTTTTATTGTCCATGTATTATTGTAACATTATTAATAATAATATCATAATAATCTTCTTTATTGATAAATAATAATCATCTCTGATCAAAAAGACCAACAGAGACTACATTTATCATAAATGTTAGACAATGGTGACAATCACTCAAAATGACATCTTTTAAAAATAAGCTTGATAATTTCTAAAGCTAGGATTATAATAGGACTTCCATCCCTAACATTCTGGTATTTCTTACCATTTTCAAACATTCCACTTACCTAAAATTCTTACAACAAATTGCATAGGACTACTTATATAGAGAAATTTTAAGGTATTATCACATAACATCCTTGATAAGCAACTCTTACTCCTTTCTCTTATTAAGCCTATTATGGTCAAGAAAAGCAAGACCATTCTTCTTTCCATGACCTTACTTCTAATAGTAAAAGCACTATGCCTGATTTGCATCAATATTGTACTAATTATATTGACTGAGTTTAGAAGTCCCAATATGAATCAATTTATACTACTAAATCAAATTCAACTTTTGATACTAATTATCGAAGTTGGGTCCTATAAGTCATCATTGTCTAACAATGATTAGAGCAATTAGGATTTAGCCTTATTCTATGAGAAAAGAGAACATAGCCTAAGTATATGAATTATTTTAGGCCTATAGACTTGGACTTTAGTCTTAAGGTTCTACCATTATTTTATTCAAATTGGTAGCCTCTATCCCTAATTCGAGAAATTACTTAATTTTTTAGTAGGTACTAGAATCCACATAGACTACACACAAGCCTGACTTTGGTCGGCCAACCCATGTGCATCTACGGGTAGGTTCATTAACTAATTATTTCTTCAAATAATTTTTAATAATTTAATTTTATCACGGAAATTTAATTAGTAGAGTTTAGCCTCTACTGTAGGGATCCGATTAGGTCCAACCATTAACATGACCATACTTGGTACATCTAACCAATGAATGATTAGGTCCAACATTGGTTGGCCAACCTGACCACTACTAGAAAGATACTTCCAAGTAATCATATTATGAATGATAATTTCATTAGTCAATAAGCACCAAGCCTTTAGGCCTCCAATGATTATTGAGTTAATGGATCCATTATTTAATGGATCCATTATCATTCAATTTAATGAAAGGCTATGACTCAATTATCTCCATAAATTTATCATTTTATGAATCTAATAATTTTAGAGAATTTAAATTATTTATGATTTGAGGATAGAATGGACATGGATCAATTTGCTCCCACTAACTTCACCAAGTCAAGTCCTCCCACTGACTTCTTATGTCTTTGACAAGGATTAGGATCAACATCGATCCATGGGCACCTAGATCAGTCTCACTGAATAAAATTAGTCCCATTGATTTCCTATGTGATATGGGTTAGCACGAATCAATGAGCAATCTAATCAAGACCTAATTAACCATATTGATCAGGTAAGTGAGATCGGTGGGAGGGTCTGCCAAGGCTTGCCTTAGACACCATCAGATATGGCCAGGTAAGTAGGCTGCAAATTAAAAACCACTAGTCTGGGATGCCGGACTTATCATAGATATTAATTAATTTATCAGTTTTGATTTGATCTATCTAAAGACTCAAGCTCGACCACTAAGCCATGATTAGTATTTATTTGTTAGATGTATGTGAAGGAAAATCCTGATTTTCCGGTCCAGGTTCGTTCTGATCTGATCAGATCGAGAGATATATTTCAAAAATTTTTCTCTTGATCTCAATCAGATCTTGATATATTTCAGATCTAATTCTTATTATTTTAATAAAATAAAATTAAAAGATAAATTAAATCAAATTTAATTTACCTGATCTGGGTAATCCTATTACCCTGTTGATGATCCTGTTTGCAGCGGAAGGTTCTGGATCTTAGCCACACAAGCGCCTGGCCTCTACCGGTATCCACTGAAGTTGGATCTAGAGATCCTCTTCTTCTCTATCATGCCTCCAAAAATCAGATCTGAATCTGATCTGGAGGATCTTCAAAACTCTTTTGAAGATCTGAGCAGTCGTCCTTTTGCAGCAGCGCAGCCTTCTTGCTTTTGATCGCCTTTCTTTGATCTGAATCGCACCAACCAAGGTCCAAAACTCTTTTGGACGTGGAGAGCAAGGGGAGAAGAGACTATGGCATGGAGAAGGAGGGGAGAGGCAGCCTTGGGGCATGGGAAAACTATGATCTCATCATATCTCTTACTCATTAGAATCTGAGTTGGGCGCAGGGTCTTATTTATAGACTAGCTTGTGATCCAACTCCTCTTCTTCCCAACCAATCACAACCCTTTGTGAAATCAGATCTAAATCTGATTGGTGGGAATAGAGTCCCCTGGATTCCTCCTTAGAGGGTGCCTAAGACCAGTCAAAGTTGGTTCTTAGGAGAACTCTAATTGGAATCCAAAAAGGAGATGGAGTCCTTGTCCAACAAGGGACTCCTAGGCGCCTCCAACTTGGGCACACGCCACCCTAGGGTGGCGTGCGCCCTTCTCTCCTTGCCAGGTTCTGGCAGGGGGACAGGCCCCCACCAGCTCTCCAATAGGTGCATGACATGTGGTCAAAAGTCAAAGTGTCAATGGTCAACATTTGACCAGTCAAAGGTAGACTTTTGACCAAAGTCAAAGAACAAGAAATGGCAGGTGACCAAAAATGGCAGGTAATGTCTTACAAAATAAGACAACCTTTTCTGACTTGGACAACCTCCAGTCAGACCATATGAAGGCCTCTGATTGAGCACAAACTCCTTTGGCTCAGTCAGGACAACTTATTTATGATAGTAAAAGAAGAACGTTAGGTTCAATCGAGTGCTAGCACGATTTCCTTGAACCTAATTGAATCTCATTCAGATCAATTGAACTAGATCAGTTCAATTGATGATCACCAGATTCAAACCCTTGTTTGTGTGACCCAGTTAGGTTCAGTTCTGTATGGTAATGGGATATGTCATGATCTCTATCATCGACATCATCGAAACTCCTTTCGATGGATCAGAACTCTTCTGATTCGAACAGCTAGAATGATCGATCATCTAAATCATTCTAATTGCTCCCAAAATCCACCAGTGACACCTAGCAGTATATGGTGGCAACCCATCAGAGCTGAATGCGAACCTCTTGGTGCAGCTACCTGTGTGATTAAGTTCTTCTATCTTGAGCCCCGATCAGATTAGGGTTAAGGTGAACTCGTCAAACCCTAGTCTCTGTCATATGATGTAATCATTCGATTCGAAGTCCAATGTGAAAATCTAAATAGAAACTCTTTCTATTATTTCACTCTACCATGGCCATGGGCTTCTGGACTTGATTCTCATGATCATCATAGGGCTGCTCCTCTACCACCGAGGTAGATAGATTCCATCTTGATGCAATCCAGTTCCTACAATGAACATGCTATAGCCAACATACACCTCAGGGTTCCATATGGCTAGGAGACCGAGTAATGGTGTAGTCAAACTATAACACCCTCAAGGTGAACTGCCGATGCATCCTCAGGTCAAAGAACCAGACACACTACTGCAGCATCGAGTCAGTCATTGACGAGAAGGTAGACTTCCCTAATGACTACTCGAGGTGGTCACGCTCAGTGCCCTCGTTCTCTAACGAGTACCTGTACTCTCGCTCCGGTGTCTCCACACCGTAGACTCAAGACTCATCTACTAAAGAGAAGCGATTGTACACCAACCTTCCGGATCAATCACCATCCTCGTGATGATCCTATGGTCGGGAGCATTTTATGAGTTAATAATGATTATTCATGTCTTAAATTTTCAACTCTTGAAAATATGAATTATCATTACCATTAACTCAAAGGATGTATCACAGACACTAAATACACATATGTGATAGAAAATAACCCATTTTATTGATTATAGTCAAAATTATAATTTTGCCCCTAGAAGTGTATTACAAGTGTCAGCCAATTCTGGCTTCTAGGGCACATATATCTAACAATCTCCCACTTGTCCTAAAGCCAATTGGCTACAAGTCTAAGTCCCATCTTCTCAAGGTGGGCTTCGATCTTCTGCTGGCCCAACGGCTTTGTAAGTGGGTCTGCCACATTATCTGCGGAGTTGACTCTCTTGACCTCGACGTAACCTTTCTCGAGGTAATCGTGGATGAGGTGGTATCACCGTTTGCTTGGAACTCTTCCAGCTGAAGCTTCCACCATTGCACACAAACAGACTCCCAGATGTCGACTTTCGATCATCTATATCGGACATGAAATCCGAGTCTGTGTATCCCTGGACTTGGAGTTCTCCATTACCAAAGACCAACATCATATCCTTAGTTCTTCTCAAGTACTTAAGGATACATTTCACAGAAGTCCAGTGTTCTTCACCTGGATTTGACTGATATCTGCTTGTGACACTCACAGCATGGGCTATATCAGGTCGTGTACATAGCATGGCATACATGAGGCTCCCTATTGCAGAAGCATAAGGGATCTTGCTCATGCGTTCTATTTCCTCAGGTGTGCTGGGGCACATCTTCTTGGAAAGATGAATACCATGTCTGAAGGGTATTAATCCCCTCTTAGAGTTTTCCATACTAAACCTCTTTAGTACTTTCCTCTATGTACATCTTCTGTGAAAGTCCTAGCATCCTATTCGGTCTATCCCTATAGACCTTAATTCCTAGAATAAAGGATGCTTCACCTAGGTCTTTCATGGAGAATTCCTTGGACAACCACATTTGACTGATGTCAACATGGGAATATCATTCCCAATAAGGAGGATGTCATCCACGTACAATACGAGGAAGACAACAGCGCTCCCACTGACCCTTTTTGAAAACACATGGTTCCTCTTCATTTTTGATGAAACCAAACTTTTTTGATCACATCATTGAAACGAGTGTTCCAGCTCCGAGATGCTTGCTTAAGTCCATATATGGACCTTTGCAGCTTGCAAACCTTGTGATCAGTATCACTGGATGTGAAACCTAGCGGCTGTTCCATATAGATATCTTCCTCAAGATATCCATTTAAGAATGCCGTTTTCACGTCCATTTGCCATATTTCATAATCGAAATAGGCTGCAACAGGCAAGCAATGTGCGGATGGATTTTAGCATAGCTACTGGGGAAAAGGTATCCTGATAGTCAATGCCTTCGCGTTGACTATAACCTTTTGCCACTAGTCTAGCCTTGAATGTCTCCACATTCCCATCTGCACCAATCTTTCTCTTGAAGATCCATTTACACCCAATAGGTACTATACCTTCTGGTGGATCTACCAAGGTCCAGACTTGGTTTGAGTGCATCGAGTCAATTTCTGACTGCATTGCCTCTAGCCATTTCTCGGAGTCGATATCTGATATCGCCTCGTTGTAGGTTTTGGGATCATCACCATGAGCACCATTACCTATGAGGAACATTTCCTCTACATTTCCTCTGAAATAATACCTAAGTATCTTTCAGGGGGACGGGAAAACTCTTTCCGATCTACGAGGTGGAGGAGGTAGTGTTCTTATTGGCTCAACCTGATTTGGTTCCAATTGGTCCTTAGCTCGTTCTGCTTGTGAGACTTTCTCATCAAGCTTAATCTGCTTTCCAATGCCGCTATCTTGAATAAACTATTTTTCAAGAAAGATGGCATGTCGACTCACAATCACATTGTGGTCTTCTGGAATGTAGAAATAGTATCCTAATGACTCTTTAGGATATCCTATGAATCGAGCTCTGAAAGGACCTAAACTCTAACTTGTCCGCTTGTTGTCTTTTGACATGAGCCGGACAACCCCAAATTCTGAGATGACTCAGACTTGGTTTCTTACCATGCCATATCTCATACGGTGTGGTAGGAACGGTTTTAGAGGGAACCCTATTCAGTAGATAAATTGAAGTTAACAATGAGTGTCCCCAAAGAAAATCAGGGAGGTCTGTGAAGCTCATCATGGATCGAACCATATCCAATAGAGTCCGATTTCTCCATTCTGAAACCCCGTTGAGTTGAGGTGTTCCTGGTGGAGTCCATTGAGAGACTATGCCATTTTCCTTGAGATAGTCTAGGAATTCCTGGCTAAGGTATTCACCTCCTCGATCTGATCGAAGAACCTTAATGGGTTTTCCAGTTTGTTTTTCTACTTCATGTCTGAATTCTTTGAACTTTTCAAAAGCTTCAGACTTGTGTCTCATAAGATACACATACCCATACCTAGACAGATCATCGGTAAAGGTAATGAAGTAGACAAAATTGCCTCTAGCCGGCACATCAAATGGGCCGCACACATCAGTATGTACTAGGGCAAGGAGATCTGTGGCCCTCTCCCCATGTCCAACAAAAGGGAGTTTAGTCATTTTGCCTTGAAGACAAGATTCACAAGTTGGATATGACTCGAAAGTCAATGGACTCAATAGCCCATTTTTCTCCAATTTGTTGATCCTATCTTCTGCTATATGACCTAATCTCAGGTGCCATAGATATCTATCGTTTGGACTATCCCTAGGTCGTTTGGCATTCACGTTTTGCTCGATAGTTAGAATAGGTACATCAATATGTAGCTGATAAAGACCATTAATAAGGAAACCATTTGCAATTTTATTTCTTTCATAAAGAATGTTACAATGGTCCTTAAAGAAGGTAATCACATAGCCTTCTTGTGCTAAGCATGAAACAGAAATCAAATTCCTGCTAGCTGCAGGCACATAATAACAGTCTTTCAAAACTAAGTCTAAACCAGATGGTAATCGAAGAGGGTATGTTCCCACGGCTACTGCAGCAACTCTTGCTCCATTACCGATGCGTAGGATCATGTCTCCATCCCTCAGCCTCCTGCTATCCTCAAGACCCTGCATAGAAGTGCACAGATGAGCACTAGAACCAGAGTCAAGCACCCAACTGGATGCAGAAGAAACCGTAAGGTTAGACTCAATAACGAGCATACCTCCAGAAGGACCTTCCTTCTTGTTCTTCAGGGTGGCCAGGTAAGTAGGGCAGTTCCGCTTCCAATGGCCGTCGCTGTTGCAATGGAAACACTTTCCTTTGCCATCGGCCTTTTTCTTCGATTCTGCCTTCTTCTTCTTTGATCCTTCCACCTTTTGCTTTTTCACAGACTTCTTTTTCTTTCCATAAGACTTTCTTTTGGAAGAAGTCCGTTCCATAGCAAGAACTGAGCCTTTAGAACCTTTCATAGAAAGCTCAGCGGTAACCAGCATATTCATTAATTCGGCCAAGGAATTTTGAAGTTTATGCATGTGGTAATTCATGATGAATTGCCCATATGCATCAGTCAAGGATTGCAGAATAATATCGTTCTGCAGGTCCAAGTCCAACTTCACACCGAGCTTCTCAAGCTCTTCCATGTCCTTGATCATTGTCAGACAGTGATCTTGGACTGACTGCCCATCACGCATCTTAGCCTTAAAAAGTCATTTCGTGACTTGATATTTGGCTGCGCGACTCTGTTCACCAAACATCTCCTGCAGGTGAGCCAACATTTGGCGAGCAGTCCCGATATCTTCATGTTGGCGCTGGAGCTCATCAGACATCGAGCCCAACATGTAATATCTGGCCTTATTATCTTCGTCAATCCATTTTTCCAGAGACGCTCTCTGTTCAACAGGATGGACGGGCTGGTAAGGTGGGAGGGTCCTGGTCCAAAACATGGGTTAACTTCTCGGAACCCAAAATAATTTTGTAGTTCCTGAGCCAATCTTTATAATTGGGTCCAGGTCAGTCTATGTGTGTCCAGGATACGTGCCAATGGGTTGGACGCAGACATTTTCCTGTAGAGAGTCAAAGATTCTAGTTAGATACTGTAATTTTGACTTGACCAATTTATTTAGGGAATTTTATTTTTAAACAAATTAGCTCCCACTATTTTCTCGGATCCCTACACTCCCTCTGTAGAGATGCGAAAAATCTCCATGATTAATGATTTCTAGTGGGTGGTGCGGTCTCACCAACTGACTCATCACCTCACCTAACAGTTATTGGTGATGGGTTAGCCAATGAGTGAACAACTCTTGTTCAATGATTCTCTAATCATGGTGCACCCAAACTTGGTCTCTAATTCATGAATCTCACCGTATCCGGAATATTGATCCACTCCTTAGTTAAGTCAGACCCACCATTTGCATAGACTGGATTCCTAATTGAGTCTCTCACCGTATCCAGAATATTGAGCCCAACTCATCCTCCAGCCCATAGCATCCAATGCCTAATAGACATGGTTGCATCTTTTCCGGTGCAACTGAGCCACTGTATCCAGTCCGAGAACAATCAACCCCGGGAAGGGCCCGCACATCTACAATGGTGGAAGACCTCAGACTTAATCTTTTCTTAGGGAGAATTGATTCAGGTCTCATTAAACTAGACTTGGCATAGTCATAACAATTATGACTAACCTAGTGGCATGGGTTAGCTCGGATTATTGACCACCTCAGATCAGAACTGTGTCAACAGATATGGCCAGGTAAGTGAGACCGGTGGAAGGAATATGCCATTAACTCGTACAAGAATGCATTCAGGTCGAGTAGCTTCCAATTAAAAACCAGTCGGTCGTATGTGCCAAACTTACCTTAGACACCAAATTGTTGAGCCAGAACCAATTGGGTTAGCCTACAATCCAGACTCTAACCTCTGAGCCTAATTAGGTCTTGCTTGATCGTGACTCGATCTTGACCCAGACTTAATCCTATTAGGCTGGTCAATTTAAGCATTGTTGATCCCATCTAACCAACTCTTGATTCGATTTGATCAACCGCTTAGACCTAATTGAGCTACCCAAGCCCGAACCCAGTATTATGAATATGTCTTAGATCTGAAAATTCTCAATTTTAGACCTAATTAATATTCCATAATCTTAATTCTTAATTAAGTAGGGTTCATAAACAAAATATGCACAATAAATCCTAGGGTTTCAGGATCTAGGGTTTTGCAGAAAGTAAGTTTTGGATTTCTGATTAAGGACGAACACGCAGCACCCCTACACATCATAAGAACATCCCATCGAATGGAAAGAGAGGGCCTTTAAACCCTTCTTCATTCTTATGACCGGACGGCCAAGAGGAATGCCTTAATCAGGAACATGCAATACTACAAAACAATTACAGATCTATATCATATATATCTCATATACAAATTAGATCTAATCATGGCATATTTTGCATACATCTCATGTATCAAATCATGCATATTTTTAGATCTAAATTATCTCATAATAATCTAAAAAATTAGATTTAAATTGATCTAATCAAAATAAATTCTAATCTAGACAATTATGTAGAACTATTCTACAACTAGTCTAGACATGCATCAATCATATCTCATATGATATTTAAAAATTAAATAATTTTTATTTGCTATTTTTTAGATGTTATTATAATACTTATAATATCAAAAAATAGTAAATAAATAGATCTAAAATGATAAAATCAGATTAAATCAAAAATATGCAAGACTATTCTATAGAACTATTCTATTCTTAGAACTAGTCATGCATATCTTTCTAATCTTAGATCCAAATCATTTAATTTTAATTTTTTCTGATTTCAGATCTGATCACATCTCATGTGACATCTGAAAATCAATTATTTTCTAATTAAAATAAATTTAAAATCAGATCTAAACAATTTAGAACCATTGGCTCTGATACCAGTTGAAGGGAAAATCCTGATTTTTCGGTCCAGGTTCGTTCAGATCTGATCAGATCAAGAGATATATTTCAAAAATTTTTCTCTTGATCCCAATCAGATCTTGATATGTTTCAGATCTGATTCTTATTATTTTAATAAAATAAAATTAAAAGATAAATTAAATCAAATTTAATTTACCTTGATTTGGGTAATCCTATTACCCTGTTGATGATCCTGTTTGCAGCGGAAGGTTCTGGATCTAGCCACGCAAGCGCCTGGCCTCTACCGGTATCCACTCGGGTTGGATCTGGAGATCCTCTTCTTCTCTATCACACCTCCAAAAATCAGATCTGGATCTGATCTGGAGGATCTTCAAAACTCTTTTGAAGATCAGCAGTCGTCCTTTGCAGCAGCGCAGCCTTCTTAGCTTTTTGATCGCCTTTCTTTGATCTGAATCGCACCAACCAAGGTCCAAAACTCTTTTGGACGTGGAGAGCAAGGGGAGAAGAGACTATGGCATGGAGAAGGAGGGGAGAGGCAGCCTTGGGGCATGGGAAACTATGATCTCATCATATCTCTTACTCATTATAATCTGAGTTGGGCGCAGGGTCTTATTTATAGACTAGCTGTGATCCAACTCCTCTTCTTCCCAACCAATCACAACCCTTTGTGAAATCAGATCTAAATCTGATTGGTGGGAATAGAGTCCCCTGGATTCCTCCTTAGAGGGTGCCTAAGATCAGTCAAAGTTGGTTCTTAGAAGAACTCTAATTGGAATCCAAAAAGGAGATGGAGTCCTTGTCCAACAAGGACTCCTAGGCGCCTCCAACTTGGGCACACGCCTAAGGGTGGCGTGCGCCCTTCTCCTTGCCAGGTTCTGGCAGGGGGACAGGCCCCCACCAGCTCTCCAATAGGTGCATGACATGTGGTCAAAAGTCAAAGTGTCAATGGTCAATGTTTGACCAGTCAAAGGTAGACTTTTGACCAAAGTCAAAGAACAAGAAATGGCAGGTGACCAAAAATGGCAGGTAATGTCTTACAAAATAAGACAACCTTTTCTGACTTGGACAACCTCCAGTCAGACCATATGAAGGCCTCTGATTGAGCACAAACTCCTTTGGCTCAGATCAGGACAACTTATTTATGATAGTAAAAGAAGAACGTTAGGTTCAATCGAGTGCTAGCACGATTTCCTTGAACCTAATTGAATCTCATTCAGATCAATTGAACTAGATCAGTTCAATTGATGATCACCAGATTCAAACCCTTGTTTGTGTGACCCAGTTAGGTTCAGTTCTGTATGGTAATGGGATATGTCATGATCTCTATCATCGACATCATCGAAACTCCTTTCGATGGATCAGAACTCTTCTGATTCGAACAGCTAGAATGATCGATCATCTAAATCATTCTAATTGCTCCCAAAATCCACCAGTGACACCTAGCAGTATATGGTGGCAACCCATCAGAGCTGAATGTGAACCTCTTGGTGCAGCTACCTGTGTGATTAAGTTCTTCTATCTTGAGCCCCGATCAGATTAGGGTTAAGGTGAACTCGTCAAACCCTAGTCTCTGTCATATGATGTAATCATTCGATTCGAGTCCAATGTGAAAATCTAAATAGAAACTCTTTCTATTATTTCACTCTACCATGGCCATGGATTTCTGGACTTGATTCTCATGATCATCATAGGGCTGCTCCTCTACCACCGAGGTAGATAGATTCCATCTTGATGCAATCCAGTTCCTACAATGAACATGCTATAGCCAACATACACCTCAGGGTTCCATATGGCTAGGAGACCGAGTAATGGTGTAGTCAAACTATAACACCCTCAAGGTGAACTGCCGATGCATCTCAGGTCAAAGAACCAGACACACTACTGCAGCATCGAGTCAGTCATTGACGAGAAGGTAGACTCCCTAATGACTACTCGAGGTGGTCACGCTCAGTGCCCTCATTCTCTAACGAGTACCTGTACTCTCGCTCCGGTGTCTCCACACCGTAGACTCAAGACTCAAGACTCATCTACTAAAGAGAAGCGATTGTACACCAACCTTCCGGATCAATCACCATCCTCGTGATGATCCTATGGTCAGAAGCAATTTATGAGTTAATAATGATTATTCATGTCTTAAATTTTCAACTCTTGAAAATATGAATTATCATTACCATTAACTCAAAGGATGTATCACAGACACTAAATACACATATGTGATAGAAAATAACCCATTTATTAATTTTAGTCAAAATTACAATTTTGTCCCTAGAAGTGTATTACAAGTGTCAGCCAATTCTGGCTTCTAGGGCACATGTATCTAACAGTATGGACTTTGATCAACTACAACTATTGAAGTGATCTATAGAAATGACCTAATCCTAATTAACTATTAATTAGGTTTGATCAATTTTTTAACTTAGTCCATATTTAATATAATCCTAGGTCTAACCCAGTTAAGGATCTGATCAAAGCTAACCTATTATCCTTTAACCCATATTTTATGAAATTATCTTAGGATCTTCAAATCACAAACCTAGATCCTAAATAATTATTTAATTTTTAATTAAGTTCAAAGCTTATGAGCTTGCATTATAGAACTTCAGAACCAATTTCTCACTTTATTATTTAAAATATTTTCAAATTATAAATAGTTTATAATGAATCATATTCAATATATGGATTTAGATCAAATTTATTTTAATATTTTGATCATATCCTAGGATTTTGAATCTAGGTGTCCTATTGAGATCTTCTCTTAAGCATTGAAAACATCAAGTAAACATCAAGAATTAATGTGGGGTGTGGACTTTTCTTTGGCACAAGGAAAGTGAGAGAGACCCAGTCCAATTGGGACTCCTATTTGACTAGATCAAAATAAGTTTGAATCCAATTTAAATTCTATTTAAATCAGATTAAATGCAACTCAATTAAAGGTGATCCTAATCTAATTAGAAGCCTAATTAAATCAAGTTTAAATCATATTTAAATCTAATTTAAATCCTTAGTCAATTTGGAATTGGGTGCACTCAAGTCCTAGTCTAATAAGGACTTGTTCTTTTTTGCATTTGGCTTATCCGATAAATCAATTTGACTTAATTTAATTAGGTCCAAACTAATTTTAATTGAATCTAATTTAATTAGACTTGATCTTAGCATGATTGCTCAATCAGATTGAGCCAATTAGCAATCCAATTGCTAATCGATCCTCTTACAATACTTGCATTAGGTTAAACATTAGTCGCATTGAATGTTAGATCTTAGAATGATTCTCAATCATTGATTAACCATCTAATTAGGTTACAACCTCTCAAACCTAAGTCAGTAGCATAAAAATCAATTCCTGTACTAATCAAAGTTACCATCTAGCTATGGTTTCCGACGTTCGGATAGATCAAATGTATGTAAAGCAATATTCTTAGAATTCTGGCCCATGGTTATTGTATAATTTATTTCTTTGACCAATAATACTTAGGACGAGTTTGAGTATACTGTCAACACTCATACAAGTCATTTCTATTGTATCTCAAAATTTTGCAAATCTTGTGACTCCTTATGAGGATTATCCAGGCCTAGGTTTTGCTAAATTAAAATACAATGAGTCATTCCTTTTCTGAAGCTAATCAGGAGTGGTCAATCCCATCTTGACTCGTATACTAACTTCACAAGTACTAGACTATATTCTAAAATCTTTCAAACTTATATTAAAAATATAGGCAGTCCAGCACTAAATTATAGTGAGTTGCTTGCAAGTCACCATGGTGATCTTAGGTCAAAGGGATACTTATATCCATTGGCTTTAACTAGCTACTTTTGATAGTAGAGTGCTACATTGATCACGTTTAGTGTAGATGTACTTCTGCATCTCTCCTGGATGCTATACTAGTGTCTCCACACCACTTGATTACGAGGACAACCAATGCATATGATATACAATGACCTACAGTCGATAAGTTATCATCCTTGTTAATAACTTATCATTTGATCATGAATAATTTAAGAACCATTCGATAAATCCTTCTTTATCGATTAATTATAGTTCTTAGGACTTCATCATAATTTAGAAGTTTATTTAAGGAAGATAGAACTACTATGATGAACCAGTCAAATAACTATTATTATTAGATAATTCATATACTAATTCCAATCATCTACTACTTAGATGATTGACTTTAGGATACATTTTCCAATAGATAGGTCATCTGCGAATGTGATGAAGTAAAAATATCCACCTCTAGCACTTAAGCTTATGGATCCACATACATTAGTATATAGTAGACTAAGGAGTTCACTAGCTCGTTCATCTTCTTCAGTAAAAGATAACTTAGTTATCTTACTAAGAAGATAGAACTCACAAGTCAAAAGTGATTCACAATCACTGACTTCAAGAATTTTTTCTGGAGCTAACCTATTTATTATGTTCTTGTTAATATGACCTAGTCTATAGTGCCAAAGATGGACTTCAGATACATTATTTATTCTAGGTTGTTTATTGGAGGTTTGAACCATATTAAAGGGCTATGATACTATATAAATTTTGTTATTCAATTATCCAATAAAAATCATAACACCATCCAAAATGATATTACAAAAAAAATTTTATTAAAAATTCATAACTATTTCTAGCTAGAAGGCCTATAGACATAATATTCAATAAAAAGCATGGACAATAGTGACATTCACAAAGAATAACATTATTAGACTTGATTATAAGGTTCATGATTCCTAAAGCTAGAACTAAAATTTATCATTCATCTCCAACATTCAAGAACCTCTCACCTTCATCAAATCTCCTACTGACCTACAAATTCTATATCATATTATAAATATGATAAGGGCTTCTAGTATCTAATACCCAGGTTGTAGTATCAAATATTGAGAAATTATAAGGAGTTATCATATAATTACCTTGCCTAGCAACTACTTGCTTCTTCCTCGGCATGTTGGGGTCTAGGGAGGCAATATACTAAGGATAATTTTTCTTTCAGTGCTATAATTTCTTATAATAGAAGCACTCCACCTAGCTCTGGTCGAGCTTGTGAGCTCAAAAGTGGTGCTCCGAAGTCTTTAGAATATGAGAAGATAGGTCATGCAAAGATGAAAGCAAGCCGAAAGAGAAATTAGTTCGGATAGCAAATTTTGGAAACTAGGCCGGCTCACCCTGAGACTGAGGTGGCTAAGTTGGAAATTAGGTCGGCTTAGTCCAAGACTGGGTCGATTATGTCTCAGAGAAAAATTTAGAAAGAAAATAGCATTTTTAAGCTATTGGCACGGTAGATAATTGGATCGACTCAGTCTCAGACTGAGCTAACCTAGTCGTAGGTTAGCTGACCTAGTCTGAAACTAGGTCAACTCAGTTTTTACAGGTTTGTTTGTGTATGTGGGATGTTTGAATTTTGGAGAGTTTTTCTATGAGCTTGGGGCTTGACCCTTTTATAAATTATAAATATTGAAAATAGATCAAAGTTGTATATGATGCTGAACTCATTTGAATAAAGTTCTTTTCTCCTTGAAAACTCTTGTGCTCTCTTTCCCACTTTTCTATTGAATCCATTTTTTTGCTTCCACATTGATCCAAGGAGATTGTTCTTTATTGCTTGGCTAATCACCAATGGCCACGCCGATCCAAAAGAGGATAGTGTATCCTAATAATTGGTATTAGAGCGGTGTTGCATGGAAGAAAGGAAGACACCTAGGGTTACAATATCTAGGATCTGTTGCACCAAGTTTTACCCAAAATCTTCTTATTTCTTCATTGTTCATCTCTAGATTAAGGTGGAGATTTGTTACACAAAGGGACAGTGATACAGACGGTTGAAAAGAGGATCTAGGACATTTAGGTCTTCTTTGAAGGATAGTGTTACTGGTGTGTGATCGAAGAAAGATGTTAAGGATTTATTTTTGACTTGTTTAAAGTCATGGGATTGAGTGGATTCAAGGTGAATTTTGAGAAGTTTGATGGTAAGAAAAACTTTATCCTATGGTAGCAAATGGTAAAGGACTTATTGGTTCAGTAGAGGATCTACAAGGTCTTGGCAAGAGAATGTCGAAAAAAATCAGTGCTGAGGATTGGAAAGAGTTGAAGGAAATTGCTTGTAGCACCATCTGGATGTGCTTGGCTGATCAGGTTTTGCTCGTGAATTGCACAGAGACTACGACATAGGAGCTCTGGACAAGATTGGAGAATATATACATGGGAAAGAACATGACGAACAAGCTATGGTTGAAGAAATAGTTGTATAGTCTGAGGATGTCCGAAGGCGAAGATCTTGTTGCACATATCCAAAGATTCAATCAGATGTGTTCTGAGGTGATGAGTTTGGATGTGAAGATCAACGAGGAGGATTAGGCATTACTGCTATTATGTTCTCTCCCAGATTCGTATGATGGTCTTATAATAACTTTAGTTTATGGGAAGGAGATCCTAAACTATGAAGAGGTTGTTGGTGTGCTCAGATCAAATGAGCAAAGGGAGAAGATCTGCAAGAAAGATCCTAAGTCTGAGATCTTGGCTATGAATGAAAGATAGGAAAGATCAAAGAAGAAGGGAAGAGAAAAATCCAAGGATAGGTCGAAGTCTTGGGATCAGAGGAAGATCTTGAAATATTATAAATATCATCAGCCTGGACACCTGATGAGAGATTATCCCCTTTTAAAATCAAAATAAAGGAAGGCCAGTAAGGGAGATGATATAGCTTTTATGAGTAGCAGAGAAAACCTGTTAGTTATATTAGATGGGTCCACATAGTATGATGCTATTTGGATATTGGATTCAGCATGCTCATGCTACTATGCTTTTCATCAGGAGTGGTTTGCTACCTACTTGAAAGCTGATGGTGGAAGTGTCAGCCTTGGAGATGATCACTTGTGCAAAGTAGCTAGAGTTGGCTCTATCAGAGTAAGGATATATGATGGAATTATTCATACATTATCAAATGTCAGGCATGTACCGAAGTTGAAAAAGAATTTAATTTTTTTAGGCTACATGGAGAAGCAAGGTTATGTTTTTAGTAGCCAAGCTAGGAGTGGATGTCTGAACATTTTTGAGAAAGCTTTAGTGATGATGAGAGGTAGAAGACTGAGCAACAATCTTTATAGAATGAAAGACTTAGTGGTGAATGATAGTGCAGAGATGCTAGCAGCGACACAGGAGGAGTAAATTTTATATCGACTGTGGTACTATCGGTTGGGTCGTGTGAGTAACCATAGGCTCACTGAACTTAGCAGAAGAGATATGATCCCAATCCTGAAGTAGGAGGGCATAGATTTATGTGAGCCATGTATCTTTAGAAAATAGCATAGGATAAAGTTTGCCAGAAGTATCAAGTGTAGTGAAGGAGTGCTAGATTTAGTATACTTGGATGTGTGGGGACTAGCTCCTGTATCAGCTAGAGGTGGGGCAAAGTATTTTATCACTTTCATTGATGATTTCTCAAGAAAGGTATGCGTTTATCTAATTAAAGAAAAATTAGAGATATCTACCTTGTTCAGAGCCTGGAGAGCTAAAGTAGAGGAGTCAGGGAGATAGGTAAAGTGCCTGAAGTCAAACAATGGAGGAGAGTATGGTAGCCTAGAGTTCAAGAGGTACTATGAGAAAAATGGCATCAAACACCTTTACACGGTGAAGATGACCCCCCAATAGAATGGTATCACGGAGATAATGAACTAAACATTGATCAAGAAAGCATGGAGTTTGAGGTTGCAAACATTATTGTTAGATATGTGTGCCCTAGAAGCCAGAATTGGCTGACACTTGTAATAAACTTCTAAGGGCAAAACTATAATTTTGACTATAAATAATAAAATAAGTTATTTTCTATCACATAAGTGTATTTAGTGTCTGTGATACATCCCTTGAGTTAATGGTAATGATAATTCATATTTTTAAGAGTTGAAAATTTAAGACATGAATTTTCATTTATTAACTCATAAAATGCTCCTGACCGTAGAATCATCACGAGGATGGTGATTGATCTGAAAGATTAGTGTACAATCGCTTCTTTGTTATAGATGAGTCTTAAGTCTATGGTGTACAGACATCGAAGCGAGAGTACAGATACTCGTTAGAGAAGGAGAGCACTAAGCATGACCACCTCGAGTAGTCATAAGGAAGTCTACCTTCTCGTCGATGACTGACTCGATGCTGTAGTGGTGTGTCTGGTTCTTTGACCTAAGGTGCATTGGTAGTTTACCTTGAGGGTGTTATAGTTTGACTACACAATGACTTGATCTTCTAGCCATTCAGAACCCTAAGGTGTATGTTGGCTATAGCATGTTCATTGTAGGAATTGGATTACACCAAGATGGAATCTATCTACCTCGGTGGATGAGGAGCAGCCCTATGATGATCATGAGAATCAAGTCCATAAGCCCATGGCCATGGCAGAGAGTATGAAATAATAGAAAGAGTTTCTATTAAGGTTTTCACATCGGACTTGAATCGAATGATTAAATCATATGATAGAAATTAGGGTTTGATGAGTTCACCTTAACCCTAATCTAATCGGGGATCAAGATAGAAGAACTTAATCACATAAGTAGCTGCATCGAGAGGTTCATTCTCAATTTTGATTGGTTGCCACCATATGCTGCTAGGTGTCACTGGTGGATTTTGGAAGCAATTAAAATGATTTAGATGATCGATCATTCTAAGTTGTCTGAATGAGAAGAGTTCTGATGCATCAAAAGGAGTTTTGATGATGTCAATGATGGAGATCATGACATGTCTCATTACCATACAGAATTGAACCTAACTAGGTCACACGAACAAGGGTTTGGATCTGGATATCATCAATTCGACTAATCCAGTTCAATTGATTTGAATAAGATTCAATTAGGTTCAAGGAAATCGTGCTAGCACACGATTGAGCCTAACATTCTTCTTTTTCTATCTTAAAAGTTGTCTCAACTGAGCCAAATTAGTTTGTGCTCACTCAGGTTCCTTTACCTGGTCTGACTAGAGCTTGTCCAAGTCACAAAAGGATTGTCATAATTTATGAGATAAATTTGAGACAACACCTACGATTTTCCATCATCTGCTAATTCTTGTACTTTGATTTGATCAAACATCAACCTTTGATCCTTGGACATCTGCCCATGTATCATGCACTTATTGGAGAGCAGATAGCAGCTTGTCCCCTCTCTGAAAATTTGAATGAAGGGGGTGCATGCCTAGGATGGCGTGCGCCCATGGATAGGGATGCTGGAGTCCCATACGGATGGGACTCCAGGTTGCTTCTTGGTTTCTACATAGGTGGCCCTTGGGTATCTACTTTGACCAGTCTTAGGCACCATCTAAGAATGAACCTATGGGTCTATCATTTGATTGGATCAGATGATGTCATCCTGCCAATCTGATTTAGATCTGATTGCACAAAGCAACGTGATTGGCCGGGATGATGCAGCACTGCATGGCACGGTAGAGTCTATAAAAAGACCCTATCTGTGCCCACTTTTGAGAACTCCTCTTCCAAGCCATGCCCTAAGGCTGCCCCTCTCCTTTCTCCATGCCACCATCTAGCCTTCTCTCTCCTCTCCATGCCCAAGGAAGTTGGGCCTTCAGATTAGTGCGAGTCAGGCTTAGAAAGGCTGACGAAAAAGGAAGAAGGCAGCACTGCTGCAAAGACGACCGGCAATCTTCAAAAAAAGTTTAGAAGATTCTCCAAATTAGATCCAGATTTGATTTTTTTGAAGAAAATAAAGAGAAGGAAAAGATCTCCAGATCCATCCCAAGTGGATACTGGTAGAGGTCAGGCGCCTGCATGGCTAGATCCAGAACCTCAAGGCTTTGGCAGGATCATCAACAGGTAATCAGATTACCCAGAATCAAGATAAAATTAATTTAGAATTAATTTAGTTTTATTTTTCTTAATTATTAGATCATAAATCAGATCTGAAAAGTGCTAGGTCTGATCTAGATCTAAGAGATGATTTTTAAAATATGCCTCTCGATCCAATCAGATCTGAACATACCTGACCCCGGGGAATTAGAATTTCCCTTCAACTGGTATCAAAGTCCGGTTCTTATAAAATTTATTTAGATCTTATTTAATCTAATTAATTAGTGATTTTAGATATCACATGAGATGTGATTAGATTTGAAATTAGAAAAATAGAAATTTAAAATTAATTAATCTAGATCTAATATGTATGAGATACATAACTAGACTAGGTATAGAATTATTCTATGTATAGTCTAGTATAATCATATTTTTTTTATTTGATTAATTATGAATTTAGATCTATTTATTTTTTATTTTTGATATTATAAATTTTATAATCAGATATAAAAATAAAAATTAAATTTAATTTAATTTGTTCATATGAGATATGATAATTGCATGTTTAGACAAGTTGTAGAATAGTTCTGCAAATAGGTCTAGGTTAAATTTTATTTGATAAGATCAAATTTAAATTTAATTTTTTAAATAATTATGAGATAATTTAGATCTGAAAAACATGCATGCATGATATATGTGATATATACAAAACATGATTTTAATTAGATCTATTTTTTATATAAGATATATGCTTAGATCTAATTAGTTTTTGTAGATTAGTTATTTTTTTGATTAAGGCATTTCCCTTGGCCGTCTGGTCATAAGAACAAAGTAGGGCTTAAAGACACTCTCCTCCCATTCGATGGGGGTGTTCTTATGATGTGTAGGGGTGCTGCACGTTCGTCCTTAATCAGAAATTGAAAACTTACTTTCTACAAAATCCTAGATCCTAAAACCTTAGGATCCTATTTACATGTTTTGTTTTTGAACCCTAAACTTAATTAAGAATCAAGATTATAAAACATATTAGATCTAAAATTGAGAATTTTTAGATCTAAGACATGTTCATAAATCTAATTTTGGGCTTGGGTAGCTCAATTAGGTCTAGCGGTTGATCAAACCAAATCAAGAGTTGGTTAGATGGGATCCATAATGCTTAAATTTAGCAGCCTAATAGGATTAAGTCTGGATCAGGATCGAGTTACGAATGTGATCGATCAAGCTAAGACCTAATTAAGCTCAGTGGTTAGAGTCTGGATTGTAGGCTAATCCAATTGGTTCTAGCTCAACAATTTAGTGTCTAAGGTAAGTTTGGCAGATACGATCGACTGATTTTTAATTGGAAACTACTCAACTTGAATGCATTCTTGTCGAGTTAATGGCATATCCCTTCCACCGGTCTCACTTATCTGGCCATGTTTGTTGGGTCAGTTCTGATTTGAGGTGGTCAATAATCTGAGCTAGTCCATGCCACTAGGTTAGTCATAATGGTTATGACTATGTCAAGTCTAGTTTAATGAGACCTAATTCAAATCTTTCTAAGAAAAGATTAAGTCTAAGGTCTTCCACCATTGTAGATGTGCGGGCCCTTCTCGGGGTTGATTGTTCTCGACTGGTTATAGTGGCTCAGTTGCATCGGAAAGACACAACCATGTCTATTAGGCATCGGATGCTATGGGCTGGAGGATGAATTGGGCTCAATATTTTGGATACGGTGAGAGACACAATTAGGAATCCAATCTATGCAAATGATGGGTCTAACTTAACTAAGGAGTAGATCAATATTCCGAACACGGTGAGATTTATGAATTAGAGACTAAGTTTGGATGCACCATGATTAAAGAATCATTGAACAAGAGTTGTTCACCCATTGGCTAACCCATCACTAATAACTATTAGGTGAGGTGATGAGTAAGTCGGTGGGACCGCACCACCCACTAGAAATCAATAATCATGGAGATTTTTGCATCTCTACAGAGGAAGTGTAGAGATCCAAGAAAATAGTGGGAGCTAATTTATTTAAAAATAAAATTTCTAAATAAATTAGTCAAGTCATAATTACAGTATCTAACTAGAATCTTTGACTTTCTACAGAAAAATATCTGCGTCCAAACCATTGGCACGTATCCTAGACACATATAGACTGACTGAATCCAATTATAAAGATTGGCTTAGGAACTACAAAATAGTTTTGGTTTCGAGAAGTTAACCCATGTATTGGACCAGGACCCTCCCACCTTACCAGCCCATCCATCCACTGAATAGAGAGCATCTCTAGAAAAATGGATAGACGAAGATAATAAGGCCAAATATTACATGTTGGGCTCGATGTCTGATGAGCTCCAGCGCCAACATGAAGATATCGGGACTGCTCGCCAAATGTTGGCTCACCTGCAGGAGATGTTTGGTGAACAGAGTCGCGCAGCCAAGTATCAAGTCATGAAATGACTTTTTAAGGCTAAGATGCATGATGGGCAGTCAGTCCAAGATCACTGTCTGATGATGATCAAGGACATGGAAGAGCTTGAGAAGCTCGGTGTGAAGTTAGACTTGGATCTGTAGAATGATATTATTCTGCAATCCTTGACTGATGCATATGGGCAATTCATTATGAATTACCACATGCATAAACTTCAAAATTCCTTGGCCGAATTAATGAACATGCTGGTCACCGCTGAGCTTTCTATGAAAG
>QRFJ01003259.1:48354-72112 GCA_006176705.1 Cocos nucifera
ACCCTCCCACCTTACCAGCTCCGTCCATCCACTGAACAGAGAGCGTCTCTGGAAAAATGGATTGACGAAGACAATAAGGCCAGATACTACATGTTGGGCTCGATGTCTGATGAGCTCCAGCGCCAACATGAAGATATCGGGACTGCTCGCCAAATGTTGGCTCACCTGCAGGAGATGTTTGGTGAACAGAGTCGCAGCCAAATATCAAGTCACGAAATGACTTTTTAAGGCTAAGATGCGTGATGGGCAGTCAGTCCAAGATCACTGTCTGACAATGATCAAGGACATGGAAGAGCTTGAGAAGCTCGGTGTGAAGTTGGACTTGGATCTGCAGAACGATATTATTCTGCAATCCTTGACTGATGCATATGGGCAATTCATCATGAATTACCACATGCATAAACTTCAAAATTCCTTGGCCGAGTTGATGAATATGCTGGTTACCGCTGAGCTTTCTATGAAAGGTTCTAAAGGCTCAGTTCTTGCTATGGAACGGACTTCTTCCAAAAGAAAGTCTTATGGAAAGAAAAAGAAGTCTGTGAAAAAGCAAAAGTCAAAAGGAGAAGGTGGAAGGATCAAAGAAGAAGAAGGCAGAACCGAAGAAGAAGAAGGTCGATGGCAAAGGAAAGTGTTTCCATTGCAACAGCGACGGCCATTGGAAGCGGAACTGCCCTACTTACCTGGCCACCCTGAAGAACAAGAAGGAAGGTCCTTCTGGAGGTATGCTCGTTATTGAGTCTAACCTTACGGTTTCTTCTGCATCCAGTTGGGTGCTTGACTCTGGTTCTAGTGCTCATCTGTGCACTTCTATGCAGGGTCTTGAGGATAGCAGGAGGCTGAGGGATGGAGACATGATCCTACGCGTCGGTAATGGAGCAAGAGTTGCTGCAGTAGCCGTGGGAACATACCCTCTGCGATTACCATCTGGTTTAGACTTAGTTTTAAAAGACTGTTATTATGTGCCTGCAGCTAGCAGGAATTTGATTTCTGTTTCATGCTTAGCACAAGAAGGTTATGTGATCACCTTCTTTAAGGACCATTGTAACATTCTTTATGAAAGAAATAAAATTGCAAATGGTTTCCTTATTAATGGTCTTTATCAGCTTGCATATTGATGTACCTGTTTTTAACTATCGAGCAAAACGTGAATGCCAAACGACCTAGGGATAGTCCAAACGACAGATATCTATGGCACCTGAGATTAGGTCATATAGCAGAAGATAGGATTAACAAATTGGAGAAAAATGGGCTATTGAGTCCATTGACTTTTGAGTCATATCCAACTTGTGAATCTTGTCTTCAAGGCAAAATGACTAAACTCCCTTTTGTTGGACATGGGGAGAGGGCCACAGATCTCCTTGCCCTAGTACATACTGATGTGTGCGGCCCATTTGATGTGCCGGCTAGAGGCAATTTTGTCTACTTCATTACCTTTACCGATGATCTGTCTAGGTATGGGTATGTGTATCTTATGAGACACAAGTCTGAAGCTTTTGAAAAGTTCAAAGAATTCAGACATGAAGTAGAAAAACAAACTGGAAAACCCATTAAGGTTCTTCGATCAGATCGAGGAGGTGAATACCTTAGCCGGGAATTCCTAGACTATCTTAAGGAAAATGGCATAGTCTCTCAATGGACTCCACCAGGAACACCTCAACTCAACGGGGTTTCAGAACGGAGAAATCGGACTCTATTGGATATGGTTCGATCCATGATGAGCTTCACAGACCTCCCTGATTTTCTTTGGGGACATTCATTGTTAACTTCAATCTATATCTACTGAATAGGGTTCCCTCTAAAACCGTTCCTACCACACCGTATGAGATATGGCACGGTAAGAAACCAAGTCTGAGTCATCTCAGAATTTGGGGTTGTCCGGCTCATGTCAAAAGACAACAAGCGGACAAGTTAGAGTTTAGGTCCTTTAGAGCTCGATTCATAGGATATCCTAAAGAGTCATTAGGATACTATTTCTACATTCCAGAAGACCACAATGTGATTGTGAGTCGACATGCCATATTTCTTGAAAAATAGTTTATTCAAGATAGTGGCATTGGAAAGCAGATTAAGCTTGATGAGAAAGTCTCACAAGCAGAACGAGCTAAGGACCAAGTTGGAACCAAATCAGGTTGAGCCAATAAGAACACTACCTCCTCCACCTCGTAGATCGGAAAGAGTTTCCCGTCCCCCTGAAAGATACTTAGGTATTATTTCAGAGGATGTAGAGGAAATGTTCCTCATAGGTAATGGTGCTCATGGTGATGATCCCAAAACCTACAACGAGGCGATATCAGATATCGACTCCGAGAAATGGCTTGAGGCAATGAAGTCAGAAATTGACTCGATGCACTCAAACCAAGTCTGGACCTTGGTAGATCCACCAGAAGGTATAGTACCTATTGGGTGTAAATGGATCTTCAAGAGAAAGATTGGTGCAGATGGGAATGTGGAGACATTCAAGGCTAGACTAGGTGGCAAAAGGTTATAGTCAACGCGAAGGCATTGACTATCAGGATACCTTTTCCCCAGTAGCTATGCTAAAATCCATCCGCACATTGCTTGCTGTTGCAGCCTATTTCGATTATGAAATATGGCAAATGGACGTGAAAACGGCATTCCTAAATGGATATCTTGAGGAAGATATCTATATGGAACAGCCGCTAGGTTTCACATCCAGTGATACTGATCACAAGGTTTGCAAGCTGCAAAGGTCCATATATGGACTTAAGCAAGCATCTCGGAGCTGGAACACACGTTTCAATGATGTGATCAAAAAGTTTGGTTTCATCAAAAATGAAGAGGAACCATGTGTTTTCAAAAAGGGTCAGTGGGAGCGCTGTTGTCTTCCTCGTATTGTACGTGGATGACATCCTCCTTATTGGGAATGATATTCCCATGTTGACATCAGTCAAGATGTGGTTGTCCAAGGAATTCTCCATGAAAGACCTAGGTGAAGCATCCTTTATTCTAGGAATTAAGGTCTATAGGGATAGACCGAATAGGATGCTAGGACTTTCACAGAAGATGTACATAGAGGAAGTACTAAAGAGGTTTAGTATGGAAAACTCTAAGAGGGGATTAATACCCTTCAGACATGGTATTCATCTTTCCAAGAAGATGTGCCCTAGCACACCTGAGGAAATAGAACGCATGAGCAAGATCCCTTATGCTTCTGCAATAGGGAGCCTCATGTATGCCATGCTATGTACACGACCTGATATAGCCCATGCTGTGAGTGTCACAAGCAGATATCAGTCAAATCCAGGTGAAGAACACTGGACTTCTGTGAAATGTATCCTTAAGTACTTGAGAAGAACTAAGGATATGATGTTGGTCTTTGGTAATGGAGAACTCCAAGTCCAGGGATACACAGACTCGGACTTCATGTCCGATATAGATGATCGAAAGTCGACATCTGGAAGTCTGTTTGTGTGCAATGGTGGAGCTGTCAGCTGGAAGAGTTCCAAGCAAACTGTGATAGCAGATTCCACCATGGAAGCAGAATATATAGCTGCATCAGAGGCTGCAAAGGAAGCATTCTGGTACAAGAAGTTTGCTGCAGAAATTGGAGTAATGCCATCAGATGCCATTCCTCTTTACTGCGACAACAATGGCGCCATAGCCCTTGCTAAGGAGCCGAGGTCTCACCAGAAGTCCAAGCACATTGAGCGGCGATACCACATCTCATCCGCGATTACCTTGAGAAAGGTTACGTTGAGGTCAAGAGAGTCAACTCCGCAGATAATGTGGCAGACCCACTTACAAAGCCGTTGGGCCAGCAGAAGATCGAAGCCCACCTTGAGAAGATGGGACTTAGACTTGTAGCCAATTGGCTTTAGGACAAGTGGGAGATTGTTAGATATATGTGCCCTAGAAGCCAGAATTGGCTGACACTTGTAATACACTTCTAGGGGCAAAATTATAATTTTGACTATAATTAATAAAATGGGTTATTTTCTATCACATATGTGTATTTAGTGTCTGTGATACATCCTTTGAGTTAATGGTAATGATAATTCATATTTTCAAGAGTTGAAAATTTAAGACATGAATAATCATTATTAACTCATAAACAGCTCCCGACCATAGGATCATCACGAGGATGGTGATTGATCCGGAAGGTTGGTGTACGATCGCTTCTCTTTAGTAGATGAGTCTTGAGTCTACGGTGTGGAGACACCGGAGCGAGAGTACAGGTACTCGTTAGAGAACGAGGGCACTGAGCGTGACCACCTCGAGTAGTCATTAGGAAGTCTACCTTCTCGTCAATGACTGACTCGATGCTGCAGTAGTGTGTCTGGTTCTTTGACCTGAGATGCATCGGCAGTTCACCTTGAGGGTGTTATAGTTTGACTACACCATTACTCGGTCTCCTAGCCATATGGAACCCTGAGGTGTATGTTGGCTATAGCATGTTCATTGTAGGAACTGGATTGCATCAAGATGGGAATCTATCTACCTCGGTGGTAGAGGAGCAGCCCTATGATGATCATGAGAATCAAGTCCAGAAGCCCATGGCCATGGTAGAGTGAAATAATAGAAAGAGTTTCTATTTAGATTTTCACATTGGACTCGAATCGAATGATTACATCATATGACAGAGACTTAGGGTTTGACGAGTTCACCTTAACCCTAATCTGATCGGGGCTCAAGATAGAAGAACTTAATCACACAGGTAGCTGCACCAAGAGGTTCGCATTTCAGCTCTGATGGGTTGCCACCATATACTGCTAGGTGTCACTGGTGGATTTTGGGAGCAATTAGAATGATTTAGATGATCGATCATTCTAGCTGTTCGAATCAGAAGAGTTCTGATCCATCGAAAGGAGTTTCGATGATGTCGATGATAGAGATCATGACATATCCCATTACCATACAGAACTGAACCTAACTGGGTCACACAAACAAAGGGTTTGAATCTGGTGATCATCAATTGAACTGATCTAGTTCAATTGATCTGAATGAGATTCAATTAGGTTCAAGGAAAATCGTGCTAGCACTCGATTGAACCTAACGTTCTTCTTTTACTATCATTAAATAAGTTGTCCTCTGACTGAGCCAAAGGAGTTTGTGCTCAATCAGAGGCCTTCATATGGTCTGACTGGAGGTTGTCCAAGTCAGAAAAGGTTGTCTTAATTTATGAGATAAATTTTGAGACAACACCTGCCATTTTTGTTCTGTCACCTGCTAATTCTTGTACTTTGACTTTGGTCAAACATTGACCTTTGACCCTTGGACATCTTGACCCATGTGTCATGCACCTATTGGAGAGCTGGTAGGGGCTTGTCCCCTCTGCTAGAAAAATTGGAAAGAAGGGGTGCATGCCTAGGGTGGCGTGCACCCAAGTGGATAGGGCCTAGGAGTCCCATATTGGATGGGACTCCAGGTTGCTTCTTGGATTCCACTTAGATGGCCCTTGGGTATCTACTTTGACCAGTCTTAGGCACCATCTAAGAATGAACCTGTGGGTCTCTCATCTGATTGGATCAGGTGATGTCATCCCACCAATCAAATTTAGATCTGATTGCACGAAGCAACGTGATTGACCGAGGTGATGCAGCACTGCATGGCACCGCAGAGTTTATAAAAAGACCCTATCTGTGCCGACTTTTGAAAACTTCTCTTCCAAGCCATGCCCCAAGGCTGCCCCTCTTTCTTCTCCATGCCACCATCTGGCCCTCTCTCTCCTCTCCACACACAAGAATGTTGGGCCTTCAGATTAGTACGAGTCAAGCAAGAAAAGGCTGACGGAAAAAGAAGAAGACAACACTACTGCAGAGATGATGGGCGATCATCAGAAGAAGTTTTGAAGGTTCTCAAAGTCAGATCCAGATCTGATTTTTTTGAAAAAAAGAAAGAGAATGAGAAGATCTCCAGATCTAGCTTGAGTGGATACTGGTAGAGGCCAGACGCTTGCATGGCTAGATCAAGAACCTTAGGTCTTCGGCAGGATCGTCAATGGGTAATCAGATTATCCAGAATCAAGGTAAAATTAATTCAGAATTAATTTAGTTTTATTTTTCTTAATTATCAAATCATAAATCAGATCTGAAAAGTGTCAGATCTGATCTGGATCTAAGAGGTGATTTTTGAAATATGCCTCTCGATCCAATCAGATTTGAACAAACCTAACCCTAAGAAATCAGGATTTCCCTTCAATTACTTCCAAAATCTTTTTAGGGTGATGTCTTAACTTTTTCTTATTGTTTATGAACATGTTCCCACATTGTAAGCTGAACAGATGCATTCCAAAGGAGGTCTAGAGTGGAAAGAAGGTGGATCTTGGCTACCTGAAGGTCATTGATTGCCCAATCTATGCATATGTGGAGGCAACCAAGAGAAGCAAATTGGATCCAAAATCTTAAAAGATGATATTCATAGGATATCCATAAGGAGTCAAGGGGTACCTACTGTGAGGCTCTCAGGCATAGAAGTCAGTGATCAGCAGGGATGTTATCTTTGATGAGAAGCGCATCTTGAGGAGGTCTAGGATAGATGAAACTAGGGAGATAAAGGTGAACAACAGTGGCCAGTCTGAGACAGATGACATATAGTCCGAATCCACGTATAGGAGTGTTCTTATTGCGGTTGAGAAAGGTAGAAGAAAAGATACTCAGATGGAAGATCGGCAGGAAGTGCTAGCAATTTAGATGGATGCGCAGGATCAGCCACAAACATTAGGTGGAATTGTGCTAGTGGGAGTGGCTTTGCACAAAATCCAGCATACTATCAGGAGACTAGTTAGGTATGGCATTAATGAGATTATCTCCTATGCACTCATCACTGCTAACGAAGATCCAAAAAATTATGCAAAGGCTATGGAGAGTGAGGATCATGATTCATGGATGCAGGCTATGATGGAGGAGATGGAATCATTTGAAAAGAATCAGATATGACAGCCGGTGGATCTTCTAGAAGGTTCTTGATCTATTGGCTCAAAGTGGGTGTTCACAAAGAAAGAGGCACCTTTAGAATAAGGTGGAGTTAGATTTAAAGCAAGACTTGTAGCAAAGTGATACTCATAAAGGAAAGGGATTGACTATACAAAAATTTTCTCTCTTATGTTGCATCATACATCTATTCGGGTTTTGCTATCATTGGTGGCACAGTACAACATGGAGTTGGAACAGATGGATGTGAAGACAACCTTTCTTCATGGCACATTGGAGGAAAGGATCTACATGAAGCAGCCAGATGATTTTATGGAGACTGGACAGGAAGAAAAGATGTGTTTACTCAAAAGGTCTTTATATGGCTTGGAACAGTCTCCTCGTCAATGGTATCGAAGATTTGATAGTTCTATTTTGAGCCTGAGTTTTAGTAGATCTGAACATGATTGTTGTGTCTACATTGAGGATGTAGATGAGCTGGATGCTCTATACCTGCTACTGTATGTAGATGATATGCTTATAGCCAGTAGAAGCAAGGAAACTATGAAAAGGATGAAAAGGGCATTATCATCTGAGTTTAAGATGAAGGATCTGGATTCAGCTGAGAAAATTTTTGGAATGAAGATTTGCAGAGATAGGTGCGAAAGAGTGCTCCATTTGTCATAAGAAAGATATGTCTAGAATATTATGGAGAGGTTTGGGATGGAGAAGGCCAAACCTGTAGAGATATCATTATCGAGCCATATATCTCTCTCCAAATTATAAAGCCCCCAGTCAAAAGAGGAGAGAGAATACATGAAAAGAGTTTCTTATGAAAATGCTGTTAATAGTGCGATGTACACTATGGTGTGCTGTAGACCAGACATAGCATATATAGTGAGCACGGTTAGTAGATACATGGCTAACCCTGGGAAGGAATACTAGGAAGCATTGAAATTGATATTGCGATATCTGCATGGAATAAGGAACTATGATTTATTGTTTGGTGGACAACCAGGAGGATTTAAAGATGGAGGTTCAAGTCCTGTGAAAGGGTTTGTAGATTCAAATTATGCAGGAGATCTTGATGCAAGGAGGTCTACTATTGGATACCTCTTCTACGTATATGGTGGACCGGTGTCTTAAAGATCAATCCTTCAGTCAATTGTGACCTTGTCTACTATAGAGGCTGAGTATATTGGAATAACAAAGGCTGCAAGTAAAGCTCTTTTACTTAGGAGATTGATTGTTGAGTTGGGGCTGGAGCAGAGCAAGGTTACACTATTCAGTGATAGCCAGAGTACTCTACTGTTGGCATAGAGTCCAGTCTATCATGCATGCACAAAGCATATAGATGTGAGATACCACAGGATCAGAGAGCTGATAGAGGAAGATAATATGGAACTAATGAAGGTCCATACTAAAGAGAATCAATTTGATGCACTCGCGAAGGTACTCTCTGGAGATAGCTTTCAGATGTGTGTGGTAATAATGGTTTTGCTGAAAAGAGATGAGTTCACAAGGATGTGGAAGCACCAAGGTGGAGAATGTGAGCTCAAAAGTGGTGCTCCCAAGTCTTGAGCACATGAGAAGATCGGTCATGGGAAGATGGGAGAAAGCCAGAAGAGAATGAGCCCGAGTAACAAAGTTTAGAAACTAGGCCGGCTCACCCTGAGCTGAGATGGCTAAGTTGAAAATTGGGCCGGCTCAGTCTAGGACTTGGTCGGCTATGTCTCAGAGAAAAATTTAGATAGAAAGCAGCATTTTTGGATAGTTGGCATGGTGCACAACTGGGTTGGCTCAGTCTTAGATTGAGCCGACCTAGTCGTAGGTTAACCAGCCCAGTCTGAAACTAGGCTAGCTCAATTTTGTTGGTTTATTTTGTGTATGTGGGATGTTTGATTTTGGAGAATTTTTCTATGAGCTTGGGGCTTGACCCTTTTATAAAGTATAAATACTAGAAAAAGGACAAGGTTGTATATGATGCTATATTCATTTGAATAAAGCTATTTTCTCCTGAAAAACTCTTGTGCTGTCTTTCTCTCTTTTCTCTTGAATCCATTATTTTGCTTCCGCATTGATCCTAGGAGATTGTTCCTTGTTGCTTGGCTAATCACTAGCAGCCATGCCGATCTGAGTGAGGATAGTTTATCCCAATAGGGCTTGGGCTTCTTGGTCTAATCTTGTGTAGATGTTCCAGCATGCAGCTGCACCTTCTTATTCTTTTTCTTCTTATTTTTTCCTTTCTTAAAGGATCAATGACCAGAAGAAAATGCTTCGACTACGTTCACCAACTCCTTGTGGAGTTGGTGATCCTTCTCAAAGTTCTACAGTAATCCCAACACACCATGGTAGTTTACTGTAGGCTCTGTCATTCTAAAATGAGTAAGAAAAGGGAGGAAGAACTTGGATAAAGAGTTCAGAATCATGTCTTTCCAGGCTGCTCATGCAAGGGATGTTGGGAATAGCGTCTCAAAGCCAATTGTATGGTTGAGCTATTTTTGTATTGTATATAAATTATAAATGAATAAAAATTATTTTAGCATTTTCATCATAAATTTTTGCATCCTTTAATGAACTCCTATATTGTGATTAAGTCCTTAGGACTATTTTGAATCAATAAAGAAGGATTTATTATTTAGTCCTCACATTTGTTCGCGACCTAATCGATGAGAAGATTTATTCCCTGATTTGATTAGAAATTGAACTTATTAATTTCTAATTTGATTAGAATTTAATTTAGTTAATTTAAGCCTAACTTAGTTGGGTTTAATCTGTTCTAATTGGACCTAGCCAAATTGATTTGGATTGGGTTTAATTGGATAAGGTTCTTTTGAAGACTATTTTGACTCGTCTTCTCCCTAGCACCATCATTGACTTGCACCCATCTTTTTTCTACCAAAACTAGATTCTCATGAAATATTTTCCAAACATAGATGGTGCACGCCTAACCTTCTCATGCCCTATGTGGGTAAGGACCAAATGGTTGCCATTTGAATTAAAATGGTGTTTGAATTCAAATGTGCAACCACCTGACCTTATCGCTCCACGTGATGTTTACACTGAATGGTGCAAACAAAAGGAGATTTTCCTGGGGCATGTGCACATCTAGAGAGATAGTGAGAAACCTCCTTCAACGTAAAGCCCCCTTGTGCATGAGATAAGTTTGAAAATTTTCGAGAGAAAAGAAAAAATATAGTAAGTGGTGCAAGGTTCTAGGTGAGTGTTGCCTTAAGGTTTCAGCCTAGTGTTCGAGAAGAGAGAGCATGAACTTTTAGTGTTAGAAAATCACGAGACTCTTGAGAGACCTTCCTCTACCTCTACCCTACCTTTGGTAAATTTTAGGAGCATCCAAAAAAATCACTAGAGGGAGATCGATTCAGATCAATCTACATCAACCATCGAGCATTTCAACCTCGAGCTAGTACTCGGGATGAGTCGATCAGGACCAGGACCTCATGTGGATGATCCATACATGTCAGACATATGCATGGCTATGTCGTGATGAGAGGACCTCTCCCATGGTATATCAGTTGCGGCGATCGACTACTCATGCAAGGTATTGTGTTCTGAGCACAAGTAGTATAGGTATGTTAAATTTGATTTACTTCCTGGGATTTTCAATTATTAAATTTTTTTATGCATATACGTCACATTATGATCGTAGTTCTTGGGTTTTATTGATTTCATCACTAGCCTATAAAATTAATTAGATTAATTTTTAAATTTTTCCGCATGTTTTTGAAAAAAGTTTCAAAAGTAAAGCTAGAAACCCTACTATTTTTCTTCAAGAGAAAGTCGAGCTTGCTCAAACGCTCAATTATCTTGATCACGTACAATATATGATTGGTGACTGATGCTCCATCCCTCATCCGAGCATTGAAAATGGCATAACTAGTCCTATACCTTTCAACATCATCAGGCATGCCAAAGTACTCATTCAATATTTGAAGCATGTCCTGTAGCTAAGCATTCTCAAATCTATAGTTGAACTCCTTGCTCATTACTGCTAGCATAATACAGTGAATGGTAGTACGATCATTGAGCCACTTTTGGTAAGTATCTTGAACCGTCGCTCTTGCATTTGGAGTTGGCTCCTTAGGTGCCGGATCTATCAATATGTACAAAATTCATTCATGCTCCGAGATTATCTTCAACTTTCAATACCAGCTATTGAAGTTGGATCCCATTAATTTGTCATTGTCTATCAACGACCAGAATGATAGGATAGTAGCCATTTCTGCATAAAAAGAAAAATCAAAATCTAATTAGTATATGAATTATTTAAGCCTAAAGACATGGACTTTAGTCTAAAGGTTCTCTCACTATTTTATACGAATTGGTAGCCTCTACCTCCAATTCGACGAATTACTTTAATTTCTTAGTGGGTACTAGAATCTACATAGACTATACACAAGCCCGACTTTGGCTGTTTTGCCCATGTGCATCTATAGGTAGGTTCTTAAATAATTATTTCTTTAAATAATTTTTAGTAATTTTAATTTTGTCCTAAAAACCTAATCTGAAGTAGGCTTTGACCTCTACTGAAAAGGTCTGATTAGGTCCAACCATTAGCATGGCCATATTTGGTGCATCTAACCAATAAATGATCAGGCTTGACTTTGATCAGCCAACCTAACCACCACTAGAGACACAAACCAAATTATCATATTATGAATGATAATTCCATTAGTCAATAAACACCAAGCCTTTGGGCCTCCAATAATGATTAAACTAATGGATCTGTTATCACTCAACTTAATGGGAGGCTATGACCCAGTTATCACAATAACTATCTCATTTTTAGGATCTAATAATTTTAGAGAATTTGATTAACTCATTTTAAAAAGAGGATGAAAGATTAACTAGCCAATTTTGATCCTCTCATTGACTTCACCAAGTCAGATCCAAAAGGATCTAATTCAATCCAATCTTAGGAGCAAATAAATGAGTCACACTTATTTACCTAACTGACATGGATGAACTCAAATCATCAAGAGATCTAATCAAAATCTTATTCACCAAATTGTCATATAAGTTAGATCAGTGGAAGGGATATGCCATTAACTCATCAAAGATCAAATCAGTGTGAGTAGCTCTTAATTAAAGATCATTGGTTTAGATTGCCAAACTTATCTTAGACACCAACCAATTCATTAGTTTCAATTTGATTAACCTAGTAATTCTGAATTCGACTGCGTAGCCATGAATCAAGTCCATCTGGTTCTCGTTAAAGGCATAGATCTGACCAATTACAAGTATTGTAATTGAGTTTAAAGAACCCTTGACCTAATAAAAATCAATAACTGGCTAGATTTAATCGATTACTCTAATAAGTCCGTTCTTTAATCTAACCTTTGGTCTAACCTAATTAATGGACCTAATTCATCTAACCCAATAATCCAAATTTTATATTCATGACTTAGGATCTTTAATTCATAATTCAAGACCCTAATTCGTAATCCTTAATTTTTAATTAAGTTTTGGGCTGATGGGTTGGGGTTCAGCATTTTAAAAATAATTTTTAAATTTTGAAGGGATTTTATAATGTAATTATTGGGGGTAAAATAATTTCCGCCAAAGTTCTTGGCCGCCGACCTCCAGTCTACGAGAATTTGTCAATCTTCTCAGCAACAAGTCCATATTGCAGAACTTGTCCAAAAGCATATTGGAGTCTGGCCAGATGATCTAGGATAGTAAAAGAGAACTATTATTTTACAAACCCTACGTTTTAACTTAGAATGAGTGATAGGGCCAAAGCCTAGTTCTCCCGACCTTGATCGATGATGAATTTTAAAGATGGATGAAGTTCCATATTTTAAATGGTGAACTCCTCTAGTCACGTACCTTCTAGATGGGCTTCTTCAATCATGCCCCTTTCGAATGGATTCCTTTAGCCACGCTCCTTTCGAACGGACTCCTTCAGCCATGCTCCTTCTAGATGGACTCCTTCAGCCGCACTCCTTCTAGACAAACTTCTTCAGCCGCTCCTTCCAGATGGACTCCTTCAGCCGCGCTCTTTTTAGATGGACTCCTTCAGCCATGCTCCTTCTGGATAGACTCCTTCAGATGCACTCCTTTCAGAGGGACTCCTTCAGCCCTGCTCCTTCTGAATGAACTCCTTCAATCGTGCTCTCTTTAGATGAACTCTTCCAGTCATGCTACTTCCAATCAAACTTAGCTGGTAAGGGCCCATTTATAGATGACCTAGAGTATGGCCAAATTTCTCAAAGCCATAAGAGACCACTTCAATGGACTTTAACTAGATGCAAGTTCACTATATGCTGTTTGACTCTCAAGCTTGGCTGGCTAATCCTGAACCCAACTTGCCAACACTTGTAATCAATCAGTAGGCACAGAGATCCCCAATCTCTATTTGAGCTTCTTCAAATAGATCCTAACTGCCTACAAGTCATGACAAATGATAACTTGTCCTCCATAACAAACTCCACATGGCTTGAGCGGCCTACTGTCAAATGGTTACGACTGTCATCATCAGTTTATTACATGCTCCGTCTATAATAGGAATCCTTCAGATATATTTTTCTTTAAGCTCTCTTTCCTTCCCGTTGCTCTACTTCTTTATTTTTTGAGCACTCTATTTTAGTTGGTCAGAGAATTGACTTTTGCATCAGAGGATCCTGCCAGAGCCACTTACCTTCAGTTTAGACTTTATTTTGTAGGACTCGTTGGTGGCCACCTTCCTAACTCTAGCTATCTCCAGCATACTCACAGATTTTTGCACTAACAGGATTGGCATTAGAGGAAGGGATTCTGAACCCTTGCTCTAAAAAAGGTGCCCAATTGATCCAATATGCCTTCTTCTCCTAATCTTTTAAATTCACTTTCATTTAATCTCTTTTTGCTTCAGAAATGCTCCAAAAGAAGATAACTACTTGGTGGTCTATTGCTTCTACCACTAGATCCAAGTCAGATCTGCCCGTTCCAGCTCTATCGCCAGCACCTCAACCTCCTCCACCAGCAGCCATGGTGGATTCAGAGTAGTTGATGCAGTGGATTCGAGGTCTTATAGAAATGGTCCAGACTATGCAGCAGCCTCCGACAGTAGCCTAGCCAGAGAGACCCCCACCAAAACTTCAAGAAATGGCATAGAGAAGGGCAACCTGGGACAGCAGACCCGTTACCCCCAAAAAAGGAAAACATAGAGCAGAAAGTTCCTGCTCTAATTATGATTCTTCTCTAGAGGAGACTTTCCCTATCTATAGTCGACAACCCTCTAAGATTCATGATTGAGATGATGCTCTCGATCAGAAGCTTCAAAACATGAATCGATGAATTGACGAGCTCCACTATGCCGCCCTAGTCTACCATGATGACATCTGCACCGATCCTCCCTTTTCTATTTGAATCATATAGAAATCCATTCTACCGAACTTCAAGCTTCCTCAATTTGAGAGCTACGATGGGACTTCAGATCCGATCGATCATCTTGAAGCCTTCCAAACAATAATGCTGCTCCATGATGCACTAGATACCATTTTATGCCGACTTTTTCATCTATCTTGAAGGGAGCAGTAAGAAACTAGTACTCAACCCTCAAACCTAGTAGAATCTTCTCTTTTGATCAAATGAGCCATCAGTTTGTGGCTCATTTTATAAGTAGCCAAAGTCTAAGACAAGGTTCGAACTCCGTCATGAACATAAAGTAGAAAGAAGGGGAGTCCATCTGAGCTTATGTTAGCTACTTCAATGCTACTGCATTGGAGGTCTGAAACTTGGACCAATTTATAGCCATGGCTGCATTGAAAGACAGTCATTAGAAGAATGATCTTCTATTCTTTCCGAAGAGAAAGTATCCTAGGAATTTTTCTAATATGCTAGCACGGGCTGAAGGCTATGTCCAAGTGGAGAAAGCCTTCAGATTGAAAGATCAAGAAGCTGTGAAAGAGCAGTAGGTGGGCAAATCTAGCAAGCTCACACCTAAAGAAAAGTCGAGTGAAGCTCGACCGCACTTCCGAACTCCTCTTAAGCATAGACAAGCCCGAACTCCTGCTCAAGCTTGTTGACAAGGAAGCCCAAATCGAAGAATCTAGCAGAACTCCCCTCCTCGAAGACTCAATAGCTATGCTTTCTTAAATGCTTCAAAGAACCAGGTGCTGATGGAGATAATGGAGCAGCTGCTAGGACCAGAGAGGATGCAGACTCACCCAACCAAGCGCAACCCCAATAAGTACTACCTCTACCACCATAACCATGGTCATGATATCAAAGAATGTTTCCAACTTCAGTATGAAATTGAAGCACTAATCAAAAGAGGTCAGTTGGATCAATTTATCAGGCATCGAATGGAGAGAAGAGAAGGTCATCCAAGAGCCCCACCATAGTCAAACCATGTCGGAGGGATGAACTGCAAGAAGATCGGTCTTCCCTTGGAATCATCAACACTATTATTGGGGGACATTGGCAGGGGGAGGCCAACGAGTCAACAGAGTCAGCAAAGAAGCAGTGGACTGAAAAATCCATCACTTTCACTAAAGAAGATGCTCTGGGAGTTCAGCTTCCGCATAATGACATGGTTGTAGTTATTTTAAATATTGCTGATTATGATGTACGTCGTATTCTAATTGATAATAGAAGCTCTGTTAATGTCATATTTTATGATGCTTTTTCTAAAATGTCCATATTTAATAGTAGGATGGATCTGATGAATTCTCCATTTGTAGGATTCATAGGTGATGCAGTACCAATGGAAGGAGTAATAACATTGCCAGTGGTGGCAGGTCGGTAACCAAGGCAATCCAGAGCTTATGTCGATTTCTTAGTGGTCAAGGCCTCTTTTGCCTATAATGCAATCCTTGGCCAACCTGGTTTGAATGCACTCCAAGCTGTGGTTTCAACTTACTATGTAAAAATAAAGTTTCCAACAAGGCATGGAGTCGGGAAGGTGAGAGGAGACCAAGCACTAGCTCGACACTGCTACAATATTGCCCTATGGGGAGGAAGATAAGTAGATCCTTGTCTGATGAATGGACTTGATGCCTGTGATGACCTATCTAAAGAAAGGAGAGAACCTATCGATGACCTTAAGGAAGTCCCTTTGAATAATGGGAATAAAGAACATACTATAAAGATCGGCTCGAATCTAAAAGGAGAAGTCAGAAAGCAGCTTCTCATCTTCTTCCAAAAGAATGCTGATATTTTTGTCTGGATGCACGCAGACATGCCTAAAATTATTGCAGAAGTAATAGAACATCGTCTGGGTGTGGACCTTAAATGTCAGCCAGTGAAGCAGAAAAATTACAGCTTTGCACCTGAGAGGCAAAAGGCTATTATGGATGAGATTGACAAGCTTCTCAAGGTAGGAATCATTTGGAAAGTGCTCTATCCATACTAGATTGCAAATGTCGTTCTCATCAAAAAGGCAAATGGCAAATGGAGGATGTGCATAGACTTCATGGACTTGAATATAGCTTGCTCAAAAGATAGCTATCCCCTACGCAGGATTAACCAACTAGTAGACACAACTTCCGACCATGAACTCCTCACCTTTATAGATGTCTTCTCTAGCTATAACTAAATTCGGATGGCCCCAAAGGATGAGTAGAAGACTACTTTTATTACTGACCATGGTCTTTGTTGTTATAGGGTCATATTCTTTGGGCTTAAAAATGTAGGTGCAACTTATCAGTGCTAGATGAATAAGATTTTCAAGAAGCTGATCGAACACAATATAGAGGTCTATATAGATGACATGCTGGTTAAAAGTCAATTTTTACTAAATCATATTGCCAACCTTGAAGAGACCTTCAACACCCTCCAGAATTATAAGATGAAGCTAAACCCTATAAAATGCGATTTTAGAGTAACCTTAGGAAAGTTTCTAGGATTCATGGTGTCAAGGCATGGCATTGAAGCAAACCTAGAGAAGATCATAGCCATCCAAGAGATGATTGATCCAAAAATAATAAAAAAAGTTCGATGCCTCATAAGCAAGGTAGTGGCCCTAAATCACTTCATTTCAAGGTTGGTAGAGCATTGTATGCCCTTCTTCCAAGTACTCAAACAACCCAAGACTTCAATTGGACTCTTGAGTGCCGGCAGGTGTTTGAAGAATTGAAGAACTATCTCAGTTTACCTTCGCTCCTAGCCAAGTCTGAACCTAGGAAAGAGCTGTTCTTGTCCTTGTTGTATGTCCAGCAACTATTGGAGCCGTCCTGGTCTGAGAGGAAGCTAAAATTTGGAAGTCGATCTATTATATAAGCCGAGTCTTGAGGGATGCAAAAATTAGATATACCAAATTAGAAAAACTAACTTATGCCTTGTTTATTATAGCCAGGAAGCTCTGACCTTATTTTTAAGGACACACAATCACTATCCTTATTGATCAACTGATCAAGGTAGTTCTTTATCGGCCTGATACCTCTAGAAGAATAGCAAAGTTGGTAATTGAGTTAACTAAATTTAACATTCATTTTCAATCTCGACCATCCATCAAAGTTCAAATACTGACTAATTTTATAGTGGAGTGCACTATTCTAAATGCAACTGAACCAGAGAACCAAGAAGTCCACATCCCTAGCTCCCTTGAGGAAAAGGTTGATCTCCTTGAAAACTTTTGGGAATTATATGTGGATGGTTCATCTAATGCTTCTGGGGCAGGCAGGGGCTTGATTCTCATCAATCTGGAAGGAGTTGTAGCTAAATATGCTTTGCACTTTGAGTTCCCCACTATCAACAATGGGGCTAAATATGAAGCTCTGATCTTGGGGTTGAAGATAGCCAAAAAGTTGAAAGCAAAATATTTGAAGGTTTATAAAGATTCTCAGCTAGTGGTGGAGCAAGTCAGTAACACCTTTGAAGCTCGAAAGGAGAGCATGAAGAAATAATTGAAAAAAGTAAGGGATTTAATTCCGACCTTTAGTAGCTTCAAAATTTTGTAGATCCTTAGAGCATAAAATACTAGAGCTACCTCCTTTTTAAGATAGCCACCATGGCCCTAAATGAACTGCCAAAAGAAGTCCTCTTTGAAATCCTGCAACACCCAAATTTGCAAGTGTTAGATGTGTGCTCTATAAGCCAGATTGACTAACACTTGGAATACACTTCTAAAGATAATTTTATTATTTTGACTATAAATTAATAAAAAGATTATTTTCTATCACAATATGTATTTAAGGTGTCTGTGATACATTCCTTGAGTTAATGGCAATGATAGTTCATATTTTCTAGAGTTGAAAATTTAAGATATGAATTTTCATTATTAACTCATAAAATGCTTCCGACCGTAGGATCATCACAAGGATGGTGATTGATCCAAAAGATAGGTGTACGATTTTTTTTTTAGGATAGATGAGTCTTGAGTCTATGGTGTAGAGATCCTAGAGCGAGAGTATAGATACTCGTTAGAGAATCAGGGCACTGAGCATGACCACCTCGAGCAGTCATGAAGAAGTCTACTGATACGTGCTAATTTATAGCTATGGCAAGTGCACCAGTCGATCAAGTAATAATTTGAATGAGTAGAGTATCATCCCTAGAGGATTGAAAAATAAGTACTGAAAAGTTCTTTCCTATGCTTTATTTAGAAGACCAATTTATGAGAATAAAAAATTAAAGGATAAAATAAAGAAATAATTAAAAATTTTAAGAAAATAGAGAGAGTGTAATTATTACGATTTTAAACTTAAGAGCAATGTATTACTAAGGCAATCGGGTTCACCAACTCAGTCAACACAATATTCAGATTATTAGATTAATTTTATTTTATGTGACGGTAGAGTCTCCTAATTTATTCACTACCTTTTGATCCAGGCATAGCAAAACTATCAATATTTATTAATTACCCTTTGGTCTAGGTGTAATTTAAATAAATATTATTGCATTAAGTTTTGTGAAACCCTCTAATTAAAATACATTGCGTTCAAAGTGCACTAAAATTTTCGCTTACATATGAATTCTAATTTGATTCATAATACAATGTATATAATCAAGAAGCAATAACATAGATGTACTTGGTTCGTAACATCTATGTTCATCAGGTTAATTAGAAGATAACTAGTAATCTAAAAACATTAAGATCAGATTTATATACTCCTCATGAATAAAATTTAAAATTAAAAATAAATCATACTGAATATTGCATCAAAAGAGTGGCTACACCTTAGCCTTAGTAAAAGAAAATTTAGTTCATGATAACAAGTTCAAAAATAGCAAATAAAATAAAAGGCATAAAGAAATTAGACTGTTTGATTGCTAAAATTGATTATCCGTTGCTCTTGGTGTGGAGAACTTGGTGAAGAAGAAGAAGCTCGTTGATTACTATTTCGATTGTCAGAAGAAAAAAAATTAAAACCCCTTTCCTTTCTCTCAAAAAACTCTCTTCTTTTCTACCTCTCTCCTCTCTTTCCCTTCTTTTTTTTATTTCTCTCACTTTTTTTTTCACTCTCCCTTCTCACGGCAACAGTAGGTAGCCCTCTATTTTTATAGGCTAAGAGGAGGATTTCCTGTTAGATATATGTGCCCTAGAAGCCAGAATTGGCTGACACTTGTAATACACTTCTAGGGAGAAAATTATAATTTTGACTATAATTAATGAAATGGGTTATTTTCTATCACACCTGTGTATTTAGTGTCTGTGATACATCCTTTGAGTTAATGGTAATGATAATTCATATTTTCAAGAGTTGAAAATTTAAGACATGAATAATCATTATTAACTCATAAACAGCTCCCGACCATAGGATCATCACGAGGATGGTGATTGATCCGGAAGGTTGGTGTACGATCGCTTCTCTTTAGTAGATGAGTCTTGAGTCTACGGTGTGGAGACACCGGAGCGAGAGTACAGGTACTCGTTAGAGAACGAGGGCACTGAGCGTGACCACCTCGAGTAGTCATTAGGAAGTCTACCTTCTCGTCAATGACTGACTCGATGCTGCAGTAGTGTGTCTGGTTCTTTGACCTGAGATGCATCGGCAGTTCACCTTGAGGGTGTTATAGTTTGACTACACCATTACTCGGTCTCCTAGCCATATGGAACCCTGAGGTGTATGTTGGCTATAGCATGTTCATTGTAGGAACTGGATTGCATCAAGATGGGAATCTATCTACCTCGGTGGTAGAGGAGTAGCCCTATGATGATCATGAGAATCAAGTCCAGAAATCCATGGCCATGGTAGAGTGAAATAATAGAAAGAGTTTCTATTTAGATTTTCACATTGGACTCGAATCGAATGATTACATCATATGACAGAGACTAGGGTTTGACGAGTTCACCTTAACCCTAATCTGATCGGGGCTCAAGATAGAAGAACTTAATCACACAGGTAGCTGCACCAAGAGGTTCGCATTCAGCTCTGATGGGTTGCCACCATATACTGCTAGGTGTCACTGGTGGATTTTGGGAGCAATTAGAATGATTTAGATGATCGATCATTCTAGCTGTTCGAATCAGAAGAGTTCTGATCCATCGAAAGGAGTTTCGATGATGTCTATGATAGAGATCATGACATATCCCATTACCATACAGAACTGAACCTAACTGGGTCACACAAACAAGGGTTTGAATCTGGTGATCATCAATTGAACTGATCTAGTTCAATTGATCTGAATGAGATTCAATTAGGTTCAAGGAAATCGTGCTAGCACTCGATTGAACCTAACGTTCTTCTTTTACTATCATAAATAAGTTGTCCTGACTGAGCCAAAGGAGTTTGTGCTCAATCAGAGGCCTTCATATGGTCTGACTGGAGGTTGTCCAAGTCAGAATAGGTTGTCTTATTTGTAAGACATTACCTGCCATTTTTGGTCACCTGCCATTTCTTGTTCTTTGACTTTGGTCAAAAGTCTACCTTTGACTGGTCAAACGTTGACCATTGACCCTTTGACTTTTGACCACATGTCATGCACCTATTGGAGAGCTGGTGGGGGCCTGTCCCCCTGCCAGAACCTGGCAAGGAGAAGGGCGCACGCCAAGGGTGGCGTGAGCCCAAGTAGGAGGCGCCTAGGAGTCCTTGTTGGACAAGGACTCCACCTCCCTTTTGGATTCCAATCAGAGTTCTACTAAGAATCCAGTTTGACTGGTCTTAGGCACCCTCTAAGGAGGAATCCAGGGGTCTCTATTCCAACCAATCAGATTTAGATCTGATTTCACAAAGGGTTGTGATTGGTTGAGAGGAAGAGGAGTTGGATCACAAGAGGTCTATAAATAAGACCCTGCGCCCAACCCTAATTCTAAGTGAAATGAATCAATAGAGATTTCCCACGCCCCAAGGCTGCCTCTCCCCTCCTTCTCCATGCCATAGTCTCTTCTCCCCTTGCTCTCCACGTCCAAAAGGTGTTTTGGACTTTGGTTGGTGCGATTCAGATCAAGGAAAGGCGATCAAAAGCAAGAAGGCTGCGCTGCTGCAAAAGGACGACTGCAGATCTTCAAAAGAGTTTTGAAGATCCTCCAGATCAGATCCAGATCTGATTTTTGGAGGTGTGATAGAGAAGAAGAGGATCTCCAGATCCAACCCGAGTGGATACCGGTAGAGGCCAGGCGCTTGCGTGGCTAAGATCCAGAACCTTCCGCTGCAATCAGGATCATCTACAGTGTAATAGGATTACCCAAATCAGGTAAATTAAATTTGATTTAATTTATCTTATTTTATTTTATTTATTAAAATAATAAGAATCAGATCTGAAACATATCAAGATCTGATTGAGATCAAGAGAAAAATTTTTGAAATATATCTCTTGATCTGATCAGATCTGGACGAACCTGGACCGGGAAATCAGGATTTCCCTTCAACTGGTATCAGAGCCATGGTTCTAAATTGTTTAGATCTGATTTTAATTTTATTTTAATTAGAAAATAAAGTGATTTCAGATGTCACATGAGATGTGATCAGATCTGAAATCAGAAAAATTAAAATTAAATGATTTGGATCTAAGAACATGAAGATATGCATGACTAGTTCTAGAATAGAATAGTTCTATAGAATAGTTTTGCATGTCTTTGATTTAATCTGATTAAATCATATTTTAGATCTTCTTATTTACTATTTTCTGATATTATAAGTGTTATAATAACATCTGATAAATAGCAAATAAAAATTATTTAATTTTAAATATCATATGAGATATGATAGATGCATGACTAGACTAGTTGTAGAATAGTTCTACATAATTGTCTAGATTAGAATTTATTTTGATTAGATCAATTTAAATCTAATTTTTTAGATTATTATGTGATAATTTAGATCTGAAAACATGCATGATTTGATACATGAGATGTATGCAAAATATGCCATGATTAGATCTAAATTTATATATGAGATATATGATATAGATCTGATATTGTTTTGTAGTATTGAATGTTCCTGATTAAGGCGTTCCTCTTGGCCGTCCGGTCATAAGAACGAAGAAGGGTTTAAAGGCCCTCTCTTCCCATTCGATGGGGTGTTCTTATGACGTGTAGGGGTGCTGCGTGTTCGTCCTTAATCAGAAACCCAAAACTTACTTTCTGCAAAACCCTAGATCCTGAAACCCTAGGATTTATTGTGCATATTTTGTTTATGAACCCAACTTAATTAAGAATTAAGTTTATGGAATATTAATTAGGTCTAAAATTGAGAATTTCAGATCTAAGACATATTCATAATACTGGGTTCGGGCTTGGGTAGCTCAATTAGGTCTAAGCGGTTGATCAAACCGAATCAAGAGTTGGTTAGATGGGATCAACAATGCTTAAATTGACCAGCCTAATAGGATTAAGTCTGGGTCAAGATCGAGTCACGATCAAGCAAGACCTAATTAGGCTCAGAGGTTAGAGTCTGGATTGTAGGCTAACCCAATTGGTTCTGACTCAACAATTTGGTGTCTAAGGTAAGTTTGGCACAGACGACCGACTGGTTTTTAATTGGAAGCTACTCGACCTGAATGCGTTCTTGTGCGAGTTAACGGCATATTCCTTCCACCGGTCTCACTTACCTGGCCATATCTGTTGACACAGTTCTGATCTGAGGTGGTCAATAATCCGAGCTGAACCCATGCCACTAGGTTAGTCATAATTGTTATGACTAAGCCAAGTCTAGTTTAATGAGACCTGAATCAATTCTCCCTAAGAAAAGATTAAGTCCGAGGTCTTCCACCATTGTAGACGTGCGGGCCCTTCCCGGGGTTGATTGTTCTCGGCTGGATACAGTGGCTCAGTTGCACCGGGAAGACGCAACCATGTCTATTAGGCATTGGATGCTATGGGCTGGAGGATGAGTTGGGCTCAATATTCCGGATACGGTGAGAGACCCAATTAGGAACCCAGTCTATGCAAATGGTGGGTCTGACTTAACTAAGGAGTGGATCAATATTCCGGATACGGTGAGATTCATGAATTAGAGACCAAGTTTGGGTGCACCATGATTAGTCTTGGAAAGATGAATACCATGTCTGAAGGTATAATCCCCTCTTAGAGTTTTCCATACTAAACCTCTTTAGTACTTTCTCTATGTACATCTTCTGTAAAAGTCCTAGCATCCTATTCGGTCTATCCTTATAGACCTTAATTCCTAGAATAAAGGATGCTTCACCTAGGTCTTCATGGAGATTCCTTGGACAACCATATCTTGACTGATGTCAACATGGGAATATCATTCCAATAAGGAGGATGTCATCCACGTACAATACGAGGAAGACAACAGCGCTCCCACTGACCCTTTTGAAAACACATGGTTCTCTCTTCATTTTTGATGAAACCAAACTTTTTGATCACATCATTGAAACGAGTGTTCCAGCTCCGAGATGCTTGCTTAAGTCCATATATGGACCTTTGCAGCTTGCAAACCTTGTGATCAGTATCACTGGATGTGAAACCTAGCGGCTGTTCCATATAGATATTTTCTTCAAGATATCCATTTAGGAATGCTATTTTCACGTCCATTTGCATATTT
>QRFJ01003259.1:72590-117688 GCA_006176705.1 Cocos nucifera
AGATGTGCCCCAGCACACCTGAGGAAATAGAACGCATGAGCAAGATCCCTTATGCTTCTACAATAGGGAGCCTCATGTATGCCATGCTATGTACACGACCTGATATAGCCCATGCTGTGAGTGTCACAAGCAGATATCAGTCAAATCCAGGTGAAGAACACTGGACTTCTGTGAAATGTATTCTTAAGTACTTGAGAAGAACTAAGGATATTATGTTGGTCTTTGGTAACGGAGAACTCCTGGTCCAGGAATACATAGGCTCGGACTTCATGTCCGATATAGATGATCGAAAGTCGACATCTGGCAGACTGTTTGTGCTGGAAGAGTTCCAAGCAAATGGTGATACCATCTCATCCACGATTACCTTGAGAAAGGTTACGTTGAGGTCAAGAGAGTCAACTCCGCAGATAATGTGGCAGACCCACTTACAAAGCCGTTGGGCCAGCAGAAGATCGAAGCCCACCTTGAGAAGATGGGACTTAGACTTGTAGCCAATTGGCTTTAGGACAAGTGGGAGATTGTTAGATATATGTGCCCTAGAAGCCAGAATTGGCTGACACTTGTAATACACTTCTAGGGACAAAATTATAATTTTGACTATAATTAATGAAATGGGTTATTTTCTATCACACCTGTGTATTTAGTGTCTGTGATACATCCTTTGAGTTAATGGTAATGATAATTCATATTTTCAAGAGTTGAAAATTTAAGACATGAATAATCATTATTAACTCATAAACAGCTCCCGACCATAGGATCATCACGAGGATGGTGATTGATCCGGAAGGTTGGTGTACGATCGCTTCTCTTTAGTAGATGAGTCTTGAGTCTACGGTGTGGAGACACCGGAGCGAGAGTACAGGTACTCGTTAGAGAACGAGGGCACTGAGCGTGACCACCTCGAGTAGTCATTAGGAAGTCTACCTTCTCGTCAATGACTGACTCGATGCTGCAGTAGTGTGTCTGGTTCTTTGACCTGAGATGCATCGGCAGTTCACCTTGAGGGTGTTATAGTTTGACTACACCATTACTCGGTCTCCTAGCCATATGGAACCCTGAGGTGTATGTTGGCTATAGCATGTTCATTGTAGGAACTGGATTGCATCAAGATGGGATCTATCTACCTCGGTGGTAGAGGAGTAGCCCTATGATGATCATGAGAATCAAGTCCAGAAATCCATGGCCATGGTAGAGTGAAATAATAGAAAGAGTTTCTATTTAGATTTTCACATTGGACTTGAATCGAATGATTACATCATATGACAGAGACTAGGGTTTGACGAGTTCACCTTAACCCTAATCTGATCGGGGCTCAAGATAGAAGAACTGAATCACACAGGTAGCTGCACCAAGAGGTTCGCATTCAGCTCTGATGGGTTGCCACCATATACTGCTAGGTGTCACTGGTGGATTTTGGGAGCAATTAGAATGATTTAGATGATCGATCATTCTAGCTGTTCGAATCAGAAGAGTTCTGATCCATCGAAAGGAGTTTCGATGATGTCTATGATAGAGATCATGACATATCCCATTACCATACAGAACTGAACCTAACTGGGTCACACAAACAAGGGTTTGAATCTGGTGATCATCAATTGAACTGATCTAGTTCAATTGATCTGAATGAGATTCAATTAGGTTCAAGGAAATCGTGCTAGCACTCGATTGAACCTAACGTTCTTCTTTTACTATCACAAATAAGTTGTCCTGTCTGAGCCAAAGGAGTTTGTGCTCAATCAGAGGCCTTCATATGGTCTGACTGGAGGTTGTCCAAGTTAGAATAGGTTGTCTTATTTGTAAGACATTACCTGCCATTTTTGGTCACCTGCCATTTCTTGTTCTTTGACTTTGGTCAAAAGTCTACCTTTGACTGGTCAAACGTTGACCATTGACCCTTTGACTTTTGACCACATGTCATGCACCTATTGGAGAGCTGGTGGGGGCCTGTCCCCCTGCCAGAACCTGGCAAGGAGAAGGGCGCACGCCAAGGGTGGCGTGAGCCTAAGTAGGAGGTGCCTAGGAGTCCTTGTTGGACAAGGACTCCACCTCCCTTTTGGATTCCAATCAGAGTTCTACTAAGAATCCAGTTTGACTAGTCTTAGGCACCCTCTAAGGAGGAATCCAGGGGTCTCTATTCCAACCAATCAGATTTAGATCTGATTTCACAAAGGGTTGTGATTGGTTGAGAGGAAGAGGAGTTGGATCACAAGAGGTCTATAAATAAGACCCTGCGCCCAACCCTAATTCTAAGTGAAAGTGAAGTCAATAGAGATTTCCCACGCCCCAAGGCTGCCTCTCCCCTCCTTCTCCATGCCATAGTCTCTTCTCCCCTTGCTCTCCACGTCCAAAAGGTGTTTTGGACTTTGGTTGGTGCTATTCAGATCAAGGAAAGGCGATCAAAATCAAGAAGGCTGCGCTGCTGCAAAAGGACGACTGAAGATCTTCAAAAGAGTTTTGAAGATCCTCCAGATCAGATCCAGATCTGATTTTTGGAGGTGTGATAGAGAAGAAGAGGATCTCCAGATCCAACCCGAGTGGATACCGGTAGAGGCCAAGCGCTTGCGTGGCTAAGATCCAGAACCTTCCGCTGCAATTAGGATCATCTACAGGGTAATAGGATTACCCAAACCAGGTAAATTGAATTTGATTTAATTTATCTTGTTTTATTTTATTTATTAAAATAATAAGAATCAGATCTGAAACATATCAAGATCTGATTGAGATCAAGAGAAAATTTTTGAAATATATCTCTTGATCTAATCAGATCTGGACGAACCTGGACCGGGAAATCAGGATTTCCCTTCATTTCCCACCAAAATCCTCTTGAAATTAGATTTAGAACTTTTAAAATAAGTCAAATTAGGACCCTGAATGATTCTGACCGTTGGATGTTGATCAAACGGTCCAAAAATCTCTTAAAAATCCTTTAAAATTTCTTAGATCAAGTCAGAATTCATAGCAGCCATCGGATCTATTGTTGGATTGAATCTGGGCCGTCAGATCATGCACAGGAAAGATTTTGATCTTAGTTTTAAAGTCGGGATGAATCTCAGCCATTGGATCTCGATCGGGAGCTATGGATGCCGTTCGTTAGTGCATGCATTTTGGCCATTCGATCAAATCTCAATGAAAGGTGCCCATCAGATCAAACAAAATTCTCAAATTGCCCTCTATGTACCATGCGCGAGCTTGGTGTTGCGTGGACTGCCGCATTCTTTTGCCAATCGGAGCACACTTTTTTATGTGAAATTTCCAAATTGCCCTCCAATCGGTCCATCATGTGCCGCAAAAAATGCTGACGTCAGCCTAGCGTCAATGCTACATTAGTGGGTCGGTTTGCTGGTGCAGTCGAATCAGGCGGTTTGCTGAGCCGATTATTCTGAACCGGTTTGAACCAAACTAGCTCTCTATTATTTTTTTTTGAAATTCAATTTCAAGCTTGTTTGAAGTCCGTTTCGTCTGAAATTTATTTTATCTAAATCAAAAAAATAAGATCTTCATATTGGTGGCCTTCTTTCTTATATAAGATTAACAAAAGTATCAATTTCTAGAGAAATAGATTAATTTATTTTATAATTTAATACTTTTATTAGTATATTTTTACCACTTACCATGCCCTCCAACTTAGTCATTGCTAGTCCCTTAGCAATATTTTATTTAATATCATGTTTCAATAAGATTATCCATCATAAAGATAAAATCTAGGACTAAAGGTCAAAAAGTTTAGAAAATATTGCTAATTAAGCATTGAGCTTCAGAAGTAAATTTTTCAGTCAATACGATTAAAAGCTTTCTTAGAGTACATCAAAGATCTATAGCACTTGTGTTTATGATGACTAATTTCAGCATTTCAGTGTTAGATTAAAAGAACAAAAGTATCCTCTCTTATCATCTATTTTGGTCAATTTTCTATACATTCTCAATTTTATACTCATGAATTAAGGTAGCTTTCACACTTGCCCCCCTGCTCCTTTTATTTTTTTTACTGTGCTGAGCATCCTGGTCTTTCCTTCATCATTTTACGTGAATTTTCATACTTGACCTAGGTGCAGAGATCCAATTACTAGGCTTTAGGCAATCCACATATACTCTATCTTTTGCACTTTATTTTTAGGCAGGTAGCTCTTTTCTTAAATTCAAGTTTCTTTGATTAGAATGTATATCAATTACCAATTTTTAGTGATAATTAAATCCTCAGTTGGCCTTATAATCAATACCTACTTTGCTTTGTTAGTGTGCATGTGCAATTAGAAGTGCTAATAGTCTTTTAATGACCTAAGTAGGCTGCTACAAGTTGACCAACTAATCTACTTCTTTAACTCGTTACATTTATTAGCAAATAATTCTACCTTTTATCACTTATCTAGTCTATCTTGCTCAATATTTTCTTCTTGACACATGGTTTTTTTTTTTTTTTTACCCCTAACTTATTCTACATTGTCTTAAAGGAGAAAGAAAAATAAAGGATGCAATAAAGGATAGGAAGGAATACACCTGATTTGGTTCAGTCTGGTTCTTTGGAGCTTTGAAATTTTGCTTGAGCTCTCATTGATTTTTCTCTGTAAAATTGAAAATACACACCAAAGCAGTAAAAGAGCAACAATAAATTACTAAAAAATAAAAGAAAAAAAAATGATCAAAACTAAAAAGAAAAGAAACAACCTATCTAGTAGTTCTGATTTATAGTCTTCAGCTTGACTTTCTTTGAATTCTAAAGTTGGAATCAATCCGGTGCCACTTCAATTGGAATACTTTTATGTTTGGTCGAGCCCTCTTTCAATTAGACATTGCTAGCTTTTATAGTCTCAAACCTATTTTCTACAAAATTCTCATATAATGGATTGTCAATAATATCAATTAGAAAATAAGTTTGATTATCATCAGGATGTTTAGTATCTTTGAAAACATTAAAAGTAACTTATTCATCTTGGATTCTAAGAATTAATTTTCCTTGTTGAACATCTATTAAAGCTCCTCCAGTAGCTAAAAAGGGTCTCCCTAAAATAAAGGGTACATCATAATCTTCTTTCATATCAAAAACAATAAAATCAACAGGAAATGTAAACTTGTTTACCTTTACCAAGACATCCTCCACTATACCTCTTAGATATTTAATGGATCTATCGGCTAATTGAAGAGTAATAATGGTAGGCTTTAGTTCTCTTAGACCCAGCTTCCTGAAAATAGAAAGAGGCATGAGATTAATGCTTGCTCCTAGATCACATAAAACTTTATAAAAACTATAATCACCAATAATGCAGGGGATAGTAAAACTCCCTAGATCTTTTAACTTCTATGGTAATTTATTTTGAAGTATTGCTGAGCATTCTTCATTCAAATTTATTCTCTCATGCTCCTTCAGCTTTTTCTTATTTGTTAAGATTTCTTTGAGAAACTTGGCATACCTAGGCATTTGAGTAATAGCATCTACAAAAGGAATATTAATATGTAAATTCTTTAGAATTTTGAAAAAGTTAGAAAATTTCTTATCTGGATGCTATATTTGTCTCTCTAGGAATGGTAGTGGCGGCACGTAGGGCTTCACATTTGGATCAACAAATCGTATACCTAGAGACCATCAATCTGCTGGTTGAATTGGTGACTGATGAATTTTATTTGATGGTTTCTTATTTGTAGTTGGCTCTTCAGTCTCTTTCTTCTGATGTGGCTCCTCCAACTTTGTATCACTTCTTAGGGTGATAGCATTGACTTGCTCTCTTAGATTTATCTCCATATTGCTTGGCAAGGATCCTTGAGGTCTCTCGGAGATTATCTTAGCCATTTGACCTATTTGCATCTCCAAGTTTCGAATTGCTGCTGTTTGGTCCTATCTAAGTTTGGCTTCCAAATTTTTTATAGTTGCTTCTTGGTTTTGCATAAATTTGACCATCAGCTCTTCCATGTTGGACTTCTTTTCAGGTACTTGGAATCCCAGGGGTGGCTGTTGTGCTGCATTTTGATTGCTCCATGAGAAATTTGGGTGCTGCCTCCACCCTTGATTGTATGTGTTGGAGTAGGGATTGTTTTGTTGCGGCCTAAAAAAATTATCAATATAATTAGCTATATCAGTTATTTTAGCAAAAGGATTATCTGTCTGGCAATTGCTCATATTGTGTCCTCCTCCACATAGGTCACAAGTAATGCTCTGAATATGCATAGCTGTTCCCTTTAAGTTTTTGTCTTCGGCTCTAAGGGCTACAATTTCAGCTAATATGGTTGGCATGCAATCTACTCCCTGCACAGTTGCTAGTCTTTTTGGCATCATACGTTCTATCTGCCATTGATAGCTATTTGATGCCATCTCATCGATTAGATCGAAAGCTTCTTCCTCCATTTTTTGATTAATGGTTTCTCCTGCTGCTGCATCAATCATAGAATGATTAGTAGGAGATAAACCATTATAGAAAGTTTGTACCTGAAGCCATACGGGTAGTTGATGATGTGGACATCTCCTCAGCAATTCCTTTAAACATTCCCAAGCCTCATATAGTGTCTCCATGTCCATCTGCATAAAGGAAGTAATATCGTTGCGCATCTTGGCAGTCTTAGAAGGTGGAAAGTACTTGGCTAAAAATTTTTGGGTTAGGACATCCCAAGTTATGATAGAACTTGCAGGAAGAGAATGAAGCCAACTCTTAGCTTTGTCTCGTAAAGAGAAAGGAAATAACCTTAATCTAATAGCATCATCTGACACCCCATTAATTTTAAAAGTATCGCAAAGTTCAAGAAAATTAGAAATATGGGCATTCGGATCATCATGCACGTGTCCATTGAATTGGACAGTTGATTGAATCATCTGGCTCATCATCGATTTTATTTCGAAGTTGTTTGCTCGCACTGGCGGTCTCCTGATGCTTGAAGCTGCATCGACTATAGATGGTGTGATATAATCATTTAATAATGATGTACTGGTCGAATAGCTTCATGCTATCCTTTGGTCGTCATATTCAATCCTAGATTGATGTCGTTAGGATCTTCAACTACCATGTTTCTTTCTTGTTGTAGTTTTCTAATGGTCATTTTAATTTTTGGATCTAAAGGTAGTAAGTTACTATATCTAGTATGTGTCATGCACTGAACAAAATTTTTAAAAATAATAAAAATTAAAAATAAAATTCTAAAGTAAAGCTAGGATCAAAATTTCAATATTGTTTTAGACAATCTCCGGCAATGGTGCCAAAAATTTGATGCATGCTAATTTATAGCTATGGCAAGTACACCAGTCGATCAAGTAATAAAGTGAATGAGTAGAGTATCATCCCTAGAGGATTGAAAAGTAAGTACTGAAAAGTTATTTTCTATGCTTTATTTAGAAGACCGATTTATGAGAATAAGAAACTAAAGGACAAAATAAAGAAATAATTAAAAATTTTAAGAAAATAGAGAGAGTGTAATTATTAAGGTTTTAAACTTAAGAGTATTGTATTACTAAGGCAATCGGGTTCACCAATTCAGTCAATACAATATTTAGATTATTAGATTAATTTTATTTCATGTGATAGTGGAGTCTCCTAATTTATTCACTATCCTTTAGTCCAGGCATAACAAAACTATCAATATTTATTAATTATCCTTTGGTCCAGGTTTAATTTAAATAAATATTAATGCATTAGATTTTGTGAAACCCTCTAATTAAAATATGTTGCGTCCAAAGCACACTAAAATTCCTGCATGCATATGAATTCTAATTTGATTCATAATACAAGGTATATAATCAAGAAGCAATAACATAGATGTACTTGGTCCGTAACATCTATGTTCGTCAGGTCAATTAGAAGATGGCCAATAATCTAAAAGCATTAAGATCAAATTTATATACTCCTCATGAATAAAATTTAAAATTTAAAATAAATCATACTGAATATTGCATCAAAAGAGTGGCTACACCTTAGCCTTAGTAAAAGAAAATTTAGTTCATGATAACAAGTTCAAACCAGCAAATAAAATAAAAAGCATAAAGAAATTAGACTGTTTGATTGCTGAAATTGATTGTCCGTTGCTCTTGGTGTGGAGAACATGGTGAAGAAGAAGAAGCTCCTTGATTATTGTTCTGATTGTCGGAAGAAAAAAAATTAAAATCCCTTTCCTTTCTCTCGAAAATCTCTCTTCTCTTTCTACCTCTCTCCTCTCTTTCTCTTTTTTTTTTTATTTCTCTCACTTTTTTTCCTCACTCCCTTCTCACGGCAACAGCGGTAGCCCTCTGTTTTTATAGGCTAAGAGGAGGATTTCTCACCAAAATTCTCTTGAAATTAGGTTTAGAACTCTTTAAAAAAGTCAAATTAGGACCCTGAATGATTCTGACCGTTGGATGTTGATCAAATGGTACAAAAATTGCTTAAAAATTTTTTAAAATTTCCTAGATCAAGTCGAAATTCATAGAATCATTGGATTGAATCTGGGCCATCAGATCGCGCATAGGAAAGCTTCTGATCTTAGTTTTAAAGTCTAGATGAATCTCAGCCATTGGATCTGGATTGGGAGCTATGGATGCCATTTGTCAGTGCATGCATTTTGGCCGTCCGATCAAATCTCAGTGAAAGGCACCCATCAAATCAAACAAAATTTTCAAATTGCTCTCTATAGACCATGTGCGAGCCTGGTGTTGCATAGACCGCCACATTCTTCAGCCAATCGGAGTGTGCTTCTTCATATGAAATTCTCGAAATGCCCTCCAATCGGTCCATCGTGCGCCGCAAAAAATGCTGACGTCAATCTAGCATTAGCGGGTCGGTCTACTAGTGCGGTTGAACCGAATGGTCTGCTGAGCCAATTTTTTTGAACTGATTTGAACTAGACTGGCTCTCTTTTTTTTTTTTGAAATTCAATTTTGGGCTCGTTTGAAGTCCCTTTTGCCTGAAATTTATTTCTTCTAAATTAGAAAAATAAGATCTTCATATTGGTTGCCTTCTTTTCTGCATAAGATTAACAAAAATATCATTTTTTAGATAAATAAATTAATTTATTTTATAATTTAATATTTTTATTAGTATATTTTTACCACTTATCATCTACCTTCTCGTCGATGATTGGCTCGAAGCTACAGTGGTGTATCTGGTTCTTTGACCTGAGGTGCATCGGCAGTTCACCTTGAGAGTGTTATAGTTTGACTATACCATAACTAGGTCTCCTAGCCATTCTGAATCCTTAGGTGTATGTTGGCTATAGCATGTTCATTGTAGAAATTGGATTGCACCAATAGAAGATCTATCTATCTCGATAGAAGAGGAGCAGCCCTATGATGATCATGAGAATCAAGTCCATACGCCCATGGCCATGGCAGAGTGAAATAATAGAAAGAGTTTCTAGTAGGGTTTTTGTATTGGACTTGAATTGAATGATTAATTCATATGATGGAAATTAGGATTTGACGAGATCACCTTAACCCTAATCCGATCAGGGCTCAAGATAAAAAAAATTAATCCCACAGGTAACTGCACCAAGAGGTTCGCTTTCAGTTCTGAAGGATTGCCACCATATGCTGCTTAGTGTCACTGGTAGATTTTGGGAGTAATTAGAATGATTTGGATGTCAATCATACTAGTTGTCTAAATCAGGAAAGATCTGATCCATCAGAAGGTGTTTCGATGATGTCGATGATAGAGATCATGACATATCCCATTACCATATAGAACTAAACCTAATTGGGTCACACAAACAAGAATTTTGATTTGGATATCATTAATTGGATTAACCCAGTTCAATTGATTTGAATAAGATTTAATTAGGTTCAAGAAAATCGTGCTAGCACACGATTGAGCCTAATATTCTCCTTTAACAATCATTAAAACTTATCTCGACTGAGCCAAATGTGTTTGGGCTCACTCAAGAACCTTTACTTACTTTGACTGAAGCTTGTCCAGATCAAAAAAAGGTTATCTTGAATTATGATATAAATTTAAGACAACACCTATCATTTTCCATCATCTACTAAATCTTGTCTTTGGACTTTGGTCAAATGTTGACCTTTGACACTTAGATATCTACCCATGTGTCATGCACCCATACGAGAGAACCTTGGCCCTTTCCCTCTTGCTAAAACATCAAAAGACAAGGGGTGCATGCCTTGGGAGGCATGCATCCCATGTGGATAAGGTTTGGAGTCCCATATAGATGGGACTCTGGTTGCTTCAGGGAATCAACCTAGATGGCACCAAGAAGACTTGTTTGACCCAATCTTGGCATCATCTAAGAAGAGTTTTGAGGGACTCTAATCTGATTAGATCTGATGATGTCATCCCACTAATCAGATTTAGGTATGATTACACAAATGGCCATGATTGGTTGGGATGATGAGGCACTGCATGGCACAGTAGGGTTTATATAAATCCTGTCTGCGCCTAGATTTGAGAGCTTCTGCTTTAGCCCATGCCACAAAGCTTTCTTCCCTCCTTCTCCATGCCACCCTCTGGTCCTATCTCTCCTCTTCACACCCAAGAGATTTTGGGCATTAGTTAGGTGCGATCCAAGAAAGTGAAAGGCGACAAGAAAGGAAGAAGGCAGCACTACTGCAAGAGACAACGATTATTTTTCAAAAGAGTTTTTGAAGACCTTCAAGATCAGATATAAATCTAATTTTTGAAGAATTGATAGAGAAGGAGAAGATCTTCATATCCTATCTGAGTGGATACCGGTTGAGGCCAGGCGCTTGCATGGCTACGTCCAGAATCTCAGGTAAACATCGAGATCATCATAAGATAATTGGATTATCCAAAATAGAGGTAAAATTAAATTAGATTTAATTTATTTTATTTTATTAAATTAATAAGATCAGATCTGAAGAGTCTTAGATCTGATTAGGATCTTAGAAAAAAAAATTTGAAATATTTTTTTTGATCCAATCAGATCTGAATGAATCTGATCTAGAAAATAAGAATTTTTTCTTCAACTGGTATCAGAGCCAGGTTCTAAAATTCATTAGATCTAATTTTAATTTATTTTAAATCTAATAATTAGATGATTTTATATATCACATGAGATATGATTAGAACTAAAATTAAAAAATTAAAATATTAGATAAATCTTGATCTAAGACGTATGAGATGCGTGACTAGATTAGGAATAGAATTATTCTATGTATAGTCTAACATGATCATAATTTTAATTAAATTAATTATAATTTTTAAATTTATTTATTTACTATTTTTGATATTCTAAATATAATAATTAGATCTAAAAAAAAGATAATAAATTTATTTAATTTATTCATATGAGATTTGATAGATGCATGTTTAGACTAGTTGTAGAATAGTTCTAAAGAATTATCTAGAATAAATTTTAATTTAATATGATCAAATTTAAATCTTATTTTTTAGATGTTTATGAGATAACTTAGATTTAAAAATATGCATGATATGATGCATGAGATGTATACAAAATATGTTTTTAGTTAGATCAATTTTTATATATGTGATATATGATGTAGATCTAACTAGTTTTGTAGATTTATCATGTCTCTGATTAAGGCATTCTCCTTGGCCATCCGATCATAAGAGCAAAGTAGGATTTAAAGGCCCTCTCCTTCTATTCGAAGGGTATTCTTATGATGTGTAGGGGTGCTGCGCATTCATCCTTAATAAAAAATTTAAAACATATTTTCTGTAAAATCTTAGATCCTAAAATTCTAGGATTTTATATACATATTTTGTTTATGAACCCTAAACTTAATTAAGATTTAAGATTATGAAATATATTAGATCTAAAATTAAAAATATTTGGATCTAAGATATATTCATAAAATTGGGTTTGAGCTTGGGTAGCTCAATTAGGTCTAGTGGTTGATCAAATCGAATCAAGAGTTGATTCGATGTATCAAGAGTGCTTAAATTGACCAGCCTAATAGGATTAAGTCTCGGTAAAGGTTGAGTCACATGAGTGATCGATCAAGTTAAGACCTAATTAGGCTCAGTGGTTAGAGTCTGGATTGTAGGCTAATCCGATTAGTTCTGGCTCAATAATTTTGTGTCTAAGATAAGTTTGGTAGATACGATCGATTGATTTTTAATTGAGAGCTACTTAACTCGAATGCATTCTTGTCGAGTTAATGGCATATCCCTTCCATCGATCTCACTTATCTGGCCATATTTGTTGGCTCAGAGCTGATCTAAGATGGCTAATAATCCAAGCTAACCCATGCCACTAGATTAGTCATAATGGTTATGGCTATGTCAAGTCATATTTAAAGAGATCTAAATCAAATCTTCCTAAGAAAAGATTAAGTCAAAGATCTTCCACCATTGTAGATGTGCGGGCCCTTTCTGAGGTTGATTGTTCTCGACTGGTTATAGTGATTTAGTTGCACCGAGAAGATGCAACCATGTCTATTAGGCATTCGATGCTATGGACTGGAGGATGGATTGGACTCAATATTCTTAATACGAAGAGAGACCCAATTAGGAATCCAATCTATGGAAACGATGGGTCTGACTTAATTATGGAATGGATTAATATTTTGGACATGGTGAGATTCATGAATTAGAGACTAAGCCTGGGTACACCATGATTAGACAATCATTGGACAAGAGTTGTTCACTCATTGGCTAACCCATCATCAATAACTGTTAGGTGAGGTGATGAGTTAGTTTGTAGGACTGCACCATCCACTAGAAATCTGTAACCATGAAGATTTTTGCATCTCTACAGAGGGAGTGTGGGGATCCGAAAAAATAGTGAGAGCTAATTTGTTTAAAAATCAAACTTCTAAATAAATTGGTCATGTCTTAATTATAAAATCTAACTAGAAACTTTGACTCTCTATAGGAAAAAAAAAAATCTGCATCCAATCAACTAGCCCGTATCCTAGATACACATAGACTAACTAGACCTAATTACAAGGATTGGCTTCGAAACTTCAAAATTATTTTGGATTTCGAGTAGTTGATTCATGTATTGGATCAGGATCCCCGCACCTTACCAGCTTGTCCGTCTGCTGAACAGAGAGCGTCTCTTGATAAATGGATGGATGAAGATAATAAGGCTAGATACTACATGTTGGGCTTGATATCTGATGAGTTTCAGCATCAACACAAAGATATCAAGACTGCCCGCCAAATGTTGGCTCACCTACAAAAGTTGTTTGGTGAACAGGATCACGCAGCCAAATATCAAGTCACTAAATAACTATTTAAGGCTAAAATACGTGATGGGCAATCAGTCCAAGATCATTGTCTGATGATGATCAAGGATTTAGAAAAGCTTGAGAAGCTTGGATTGAAGTTAGACTAGGATCTACATATTGATATAATTCTGTAATCCTTAACTGATGCGTATGGGCAGTTCATCATGAACTATCATATGCATAAACTTCAGAATACTCTGGCCGAGCTTATGAATATGCTGGTTACTGCTGAGCTTTCTATGAAAGGTTCTAAAGGCTCAGTACTTGCTATGGAATGGACTTCTTTCAAAAGAAAGTCTTTTGGAAAGAAGAAGAAGTCTGTGAAAAGGCAGAAGATGGAAGGTGGAAAGAAAAAGAAGGCAGAGCTGAAGAAGAAGGCTGCTGACAAAGAAATGTATTTTCATAGTAATATTGATGGCCACTGGAAGCGAAACTGCCCTATATACCTGGCCACCCTAAAGAATAAGAAGGAGATAAGTCATTCTGGAGGTATGCTCATTATTGAATCTAACCTTACGATTTCTTCTGCATCCAGTTGGATGCTTGACTCTGGTTCTAGTGCTCATTTATGCACCTCCTTGCAAGATCTTGAGGATAGCTGGAGGCTAAGGGATGGTGAGATGATCCTATGCATCAAAAATGGAGCAAGGGTTGCTGTTGTGGCTGTGGAAACCTACCTTCTTCGACTACCATCTAACTTATATTTAATACTTAGGAATTGTTATTATGTGCCTGCTGCAAGTAGGAATTTGATTTCTATTTCATGTTTAGTACAAGAAGGCTATGTAATTAGTTTTTTTAAGGACCATTGTAATATTCTTTATGAAAGAAATAAAATTATAAATGATTTTTTATTAACGATCTCTACTAGTTACATATTGATGTATCTATCTTTAATATTACGCAAAATGTGAATACCGTATGATCAAAATGATCCAAGGATAATCCAAATAATAGGTATCTATGGCACCTAAGGCTTAATCATATAGCAGAAGATAGGATTAATAAATTGAAGAAAATCAAACTATTGAGTCCATTGACTTTTGAGTCATATCCAATTTGCGAATCAAGTCTTCATGGCAAAATGACTAAGATCTCTTTTATAGGACATGGGGAAAGGGCCACTGATCTACTTGCCCTAGTACATCTCTTTTGTAGGACATGGGGAAAGTTGCTGGTTAGAGGCAACTTTGACTACTTCATAACATTTATCGATGATTTATCTTAGTATGAGTATGAATATCTTATGAGACATAAGTCTGAAGCCTTTGAAAAGTTTAAGAAATTCAGACATGAAGTTGAAAAGCAAACTGAAAAATCCATTAAGGTTCTTCGATCAAATCGAGAAGGTGAGTACCTTAGCCAAAAATTTCTAGACTATCTCAAGCAAAAGGGCATAGTCTCTCAATGGACTCCACCTAGAACATCTCAACTCAATGGGATTTCAGAACGGAGGAATCGAACCCTATTGGATATGGTCCTATCCATGAAGAGCTTCACAAACCTTCCTGATTTTCTTTGGAGATATAGTTTGTTAACTGCTATATATTTATTGAATAGGATTTTCTCCAAAATCATTTCTATCACACCGTATGAGATATGGCATGGTAAGAAACCAAGTCTAAGTCATCTCAGAATTTGGGGTTGTCTGGCTCATGTCAGAAAATAACAAGCAGACAAGTTAGACTATAGGTCCTTTAGAGCTTGATTCACAGGATATCCTAAAGAGTCATTAGGATATTATTTTGTACATTCCAGAAGACCACAATGTGATTATGAGTCGGCATGCCATCTTTTTTGAAAAATAGTTTATTCAAGATAGCGGCATTCGAAAGTAAATCAAGCTTGAGGAGAAAGTCTCACAACAGCAATGAGCTAAGGATCCTATGGAACTAAATCAAGTTGAGCCAATACAATCACTACCTCCTCCACCTCGTAGATCGAAAAAGATTTTCTATCCCTCTGAGAGGTACTTAGGTACTATTTCAAAAAAGTAGAGAACATGTTCTTCATAGGTAATGGGGTTCATGGTGATGATACCAAAATCTATGATGAGGCGATATTAGATATCGACTCCGAGAAATGATTAGAAGCAATGAAGTCAGAAATTGACTCGACACACTCAAACCAAGTCTAGACCTTGGTAGATCCACCAGAAGGTATAGTACCTACTGGGTGTAAATGAATCTACAAGAGAAAGATTGGTACAGATGGGAATGTGGAGACAATGAAAGCTAGATTAGTGGCAAAAGGGTATAGTCAACGTGAAGGCATTGACTATCGAGATACCTTTTCGTCAGTAGCTATGCTAAAATTCATCCACATATTGTTTGCTGTTGCAGCCTATTTTAATTATGAAATGTGGCAAAAGAACGTGAAAATGGCATTCTTAAATGGATACCTTGAGGAAGATATCTATATGAAACAGCCACTAGGTTTCACATCCAGTGATGCTGATCACAAAGTATGCAAGCTGCAAAGATCAATATATGAACTTAAGTAAGCATCTCGGAGCTAGAATACTCATTTTAATGATGTGATCAAATTATTTGATTTCATCAAAAATGAAAAGGAACCATATATTTTCAAAAAGATCAGTGGGAGCGCTATTGTCTTCCTCGTACTGTACGTGGATGATATCCTCCTTATTGGAAATGATATTCCCATGTTGACCATAGTTAAAATATGGTTATCTAAAAAATTCTTCATGAAAGACCTAGAAGAAGCATCCTTCATTCTAGAAATTAAGGTCTATAGAGATAGATCGAATAGGTTGCTAGGTCTTTCATAAAAGATGTACATAGAGAAAGTGTTAAAGAGGTTTAGCATGAAAAACTCTAAGAGGGGATTGGTACCTTTCAGACATGCCATTAATCTCTCCAAGAAAATATGTCCCAACACATCTGAGGAGATTGAATGCATGAGCAAGATCCCTTATGCTTCAGCAATAGGGAGCCTCATGTATGCCATATAATGTACACGATCTGATATAGACCATGTTGTGAGTGTCACAAGCAGATATCAGTCGAATCCAGAAGAAAAACACTGGACTTCTATAAAATGTATCCTTAAGTACTTGAGAAGAACTAAGGATATATTGTTAGTTTTTGGTCATGGAGAACTCCAAGTCCAATGGTATATGGACTCAAATTTTATGTTCGATATAGATGATGGAAAGTCGACATCTGAAAGTCTGTTTGTGTGTAATGATGGTGCTGTCTGTTGGAAGAGTTTTAAGCAGACAGTAATAGCAGATTCAACCATGGAAGTAGAGTACATCACTGTATCAAAAGCTATGAAGAAGGCATTCTAATACAAGAAGTTCACCGTAGAGATCGAAGTGATGCCATCAGATGCCATTCCTCTGCACTACAAAAATAATGGCGCCATAGCCCAAGCTAAGGAGCCGAGGTCTCACTAGAAATCTAAGTACATCGAGCGGCGATACCACTTCATCCATGATTACCTCGAGAAAGATTATGTCGAGGTCAAGAGAGACTCCGCAGATAATGCGGCTGACCCACTCACAAAGTCATTGGGCCAGCAGAAGATCGAAGTCCACCTTAAGAAGATGGAACATAGATTTGTAGCCAATTGGCTTTAGGTCAAGTAGGAGTTTGTTAGATGTGTGCCTTAGAAGCCAGATCGGCTAACACTTGTAATACACTTCTAAGGATAATTTTGTAATTTTGATTATAAATTAATAAAAAGATTATTTTCTATCACAGTGTATATTTAAAGTGTCTGTGATACATCCCTTGAGTTAATGGCAATGATAGTTCATATTTTTAAGAGTTGAAAATTTAAGACATGAATTTTCATTATTAACTCACAAAATGCTCCTGACCATAGGATCATCATGAGGATGGTGATTGATCTGAGAGGATGGTGTACAATCGCTTCTTTAAAGTAGATGAGTCTTGAGTCTACGATGTAGAGACATCAGAGTGAGAGTATAGGTACTCGTTAGAGAACGAAGGCACTAAGCGTGACCACCTCGAGCAGTCATGCAGAAGTCTACCATCTCATGGATGACTGGCTCAAAGCTGTAATGGTGTATTTGGTTCTTTGATCTAAGGTGCATCAGCAGTTCACCTTGAGGGTGTTATAGTTTGACTACACCATAACTCAGTCTCTTAGCCATTCAGAATCCTGAGATGCATGTTGGCTATAGTATGTTCATTGTAGAAATTAGATTGCACCAATACGGAATCTATCTACCTCGATAGAAGAGGAGCAGCCCTATGATGATCATGAGAATCAAGTACATAAGCCCATGGCCATGGTAGAGTAAAATAACAGAAAGAGCTTTTATTAGGATTTTTACATTGGACTTGAATCAAATGATTAATTCATATGTCGGAAATTAGGGTTTGACAAGATCACCTTAACCCTAATTCAATCGAAGCTCAAGATAAAAGAACTTAATCACACAGATAGCTACACCAAGAGGTTCTCTTTCAATTTTGATGGGTTGTCATAATATGCTGCTAGGTGTCACTAGTGAATTTTTGGAGCAATTAGAATGATTTGGATGATCGATCATACTAGTTGTTTGAATCAAAAAAATTCTGATCCATCAGAAGGTGTTTCGATGATGTCGATGATAGAGATCATGACATATCCCATTATCATACAAAACTAAACCTAACTAGGTCACACAAATAAGAATTTGGATCTGAATATCATCAATTAGATTAACCCAGTTTAATTGATTTGAATAAGATTCAATTAGGTTCAAGAAAATCGTGCTAGCACATGATTGAGCATAATGTTCTTCTTTAACAATCATTAAAACATATCTCGACTGAGCCAAATGTGTTTGGGCTCACTCAGAAATCTTTACTTGGTTTGACTAGAGCTTGTCCAGGTTAGAAAAAATTGTCTTATTTTATGAGATAAATTTAAGACAACACCTGCTATTTTCCATCATTTGCTAAATCATGTCTTTGGACTTTGGTCAAATGTTGACCTTTGACACTTAAACATCTACCCGTGTGTCATGCATCCATAGGAGAGAACCTTCACCCTTGTCTCCCTACTAAAAAGTAGATAGACAAGAGGCACATGCCTAGGGAGGCGTGTGCCCCATGTGGATAACATTTGGAGTCCCATACAGATGGGACTCCAGTTGCTTCAGGGAATCAACCTAGATGGCGCCAAGAAGACTTGTTTGACCCAGTCTTGGCACCATCTAAGGAGTGTTTTGAGAGACTCTAATTTAACTAGATCAGATGATGTCATCCCACCAATCAGGTTTAGATTTGATTGCATAAAGGGCCGTGATTGATCGGAATGATGTGGCACTGCATGGCGCAGTAGGGTCTATATAAATCCTGTCTGCGCCTAGATTTGAGAGCTTTTGCTTTAGCACATACCATAAAGCTTTTCTCCCTCCTTCTCCATTCCACCCTTTGGTTCTCTCTCTCCTCTCCATGCCCAAGAGATTTTGGGCATGAGTTAGGTGCGATCCAAGCAAGTGAAAGGTGATAAGAAAGGAAGAAGGCATCACTACTACAAGAGACAATGGTTATTCTTCAAAAGAGTTTTGAAGACTTTCAAGATTAGATCTAGATTTGATTTTTGGAGGACTGATAGAGAAGGAGAAGATTCTAGATGCTATCCAAGTGGATACCGATAGAGATAACGCGCTTGTATGGTTACGTCCAGAACCTCAAGCAAACATCGAGATCATCACAGGATAATTGGATTATCCAAAATAAAGGTACAATTAAATTTGATTTAATTAATTTAATTTATTTTATTTTATTAAATTAATAAGATCAGATCAGAAGAGACTCAAATCTAATTAGGATCTTAAAGAAAAATTTTTGAAATATTTCTCTTGATCCAATCAAATCTGAATGAACCTGATCCGAGAAAAAAGGTTTTTCTCTTCAGTAAGAACCCTAGGCAATGATGCAAGTTGATCATGAGCCTAACTGAATTGATCTGTTCATCTCCTATCTTAAAGATGAAATTCTTCCTAGAGATCACAAAGAAGCTTGAAAGTTAAGAAATCAAGCTTCCCACTATATTTTATATGATAATAAGTTATACAAGAGGTCATACTCCCTACCACTCCTTAAATATCTTCGATCTTCTAAAGCTGCTTATGCCTTAAGAGAAGTTCTTGAAAGAATATGCAAAACTCATCTAGGGGCAAGATTCTTATCATATAAGTTACTTCGGTAGGGATACTATTAGCTAACAATGCACCAAGATGCGATGGATTATGTAAGAAAGTGTAATAGGTGTTAGAGAAATGCAAACATTTAAAGACAGCCAGCTTCATAGCTCACACCATTAGGTCCTCCATGGCCATTTGCATAATTGGGGATGGACATACTTTAGCCTTTTTTCATGGCATCTAGACAATGAAAGTTCCTGTTTGTGGTAGTAGATTATTTCATCAAGTGGATTAAGGCCGAACCCCTAGCAAAAATTACTAAAGCTAAAGCATAGGACTTCATCTTGAAGTCAATTGTTTGCAGGTTTGGCCTACCTCGGACATTAATCACTGATAATGGATGCTAATTTACAAGAGTAAAGTTCATTGAATTTTATGAAGACCTGAATATTTCCTACCATTTCACATCAGTAGCTCATCTATAGGTGAATGGTGAAGCTGAGGTAACTAATAGAACTTTGCTTCAGGAGATAAAAGTAAGGCTTGAAAGAGCTAAAGGAACATGGGTGGACAAACTCTATCATATGCTCTGGGCTTATAGAACTACTCAAAGGTTGTCGACTAGAGAAACTCCTTTCGTGTTGGCTTTTAGGATAGAGATAGTCATCTTAGTCGAGCTTGACCTTCCTTCGGTATGAGTTGAAGCTTTTAGTAAATAAAATAACTCACAAGATCTTAAAGAAAATCTCAATCTATTGGAGGAAAAGTGAGAAAAGGCCCAAATCCGAATGACAGCTTATAAGCAAAGAATAGCCCGCTACTACAACTTCAGAGTCAGGAGCAAGATATTCAGAGTAAGAGATCTGGTGCTTCAACAAGCAGATGTTTTGCAACTTCAAAATCAAGAAAAGTTCACTCCGAATTGGGAAGGCCTCTATGAGGTCATGGAAATTATCTAGCCGAGAACATACTGAAAGAAACTTAGCAGGGTTATTAGCATGCTTTTCAAAACTTTTTTCAAAAATTTATTATAGCAGAAGCAAAATTAATCAATATTAATTCTATGCATGCTATGATCTAACCATAAAATCCTACTCAGAATTTTTGACATTTTAATATGAATCAGTAAAATAAAATGCATTTGATCAGCAAATCTCATTAGCTGATCGTTCTATATTCAAAATATAGTACGTATGCATGGGTAGATGAACTCCATAATTCGAATGCATTGGAAAAAGCTCTCCCATCATATTGTAGCCACACACATGTTCGACCTCTATGGTGAGTCCACATGGAGCTCCTGATCCTAATCAGCCCTTCTAGAGTGCTAGCTTCTTGCCAGGATCTTCGATGGCTAATTTTTGTCGATCCAATCAATAATTCACTCCTGATCTCTTAGACACTCCAAAAGATTAGAAAATGTAATAAACAAATATGAGATGGTGGTGAAATCCGGTGGAGATCTGGCACTCAAACTCTCCATCCAAAATCGAGAGTCCCAACTCTAAGGATTCAGCACACACCCATGAGTACCTTGACACTTTTCTCTCTCACACCAAAAGAGATGCCCCTTCTCAGATTGCTATCTTATAGAAATTCCTCATGAAACCTCACGTACCCCATGCATTCCCCAAGCATCTCTCTTGTATACGCCCAAAAAATCCTATTTTTTAATAGGCATCAATGAATGGAAGGATAAGGATAGGTTTGGTTGAACTTGTATCAACCAATTCTCTTGAATTCAAAATTCAAGAGGACTCCTTATCTCTTTCCATCATCCATCATAATATTTAACATGCAGAAGGACTCTTTTTCTGCATGCGCACAAATAAAATTATGATGAAACAAATGGAAAGGCATGGAGAAAAAGATAATGATGAGAGGCAGTTGGAAAGTTTCAATCAAACTAACCAATACAAGTTGAATTCAAAATTCAACTTGCTCTCAATCGGATCTAATCCAATGCTTGGACTAGATCAAAAGCAAAAAGATGAAGGGCATAAACTCTAATTTTGGTATGGAGAAATCCACGCACATTCCCAATGTGCATTGAGAAGGAGAAAGGGTCAAAAGTCAATGCGCAGGAAGAATTCAAATAAGCTTTGAATTGGTCCAATTGGTTTCAACTAAACCAATAACTCTAGACCCAATTAGATTAGGTCAAACCTAATAAAATTAAACTTAATCCAAACTAATTAATTTATAATTAAATTAAAAAATAATTAGGTCCAACATCTGATCAAATCAGGATCCATCTTCCTAAGCTATTAGATCATCACATGATCTGATCAGATCAACTAAATTGAATCAAATTCAATTTGACTTGATCAATTCCACATTCTCAATCAAATTGTGCTAATCAGCAATCTAAATGCTAATTAATTCTTTAATAAATAACTAAGTCCCAATCCTATGAGACTCTCGATCAGCCATTAGATTAGGTAGGAACTCCTATTGTGTGTGACCTCATAGGTTTGAATCCTAAGCCAGTAGCACAGGAACTACCTATAAGATATGAGTGCCCTAGAAGATAGAATTGGCTGATACTTATAATACACTTTTAAGGGCAAAATTATAATTTTGACTATAAATAATAAAGTGGGTTATTTTCTATCACATAAGTGTATTTAGTGTCTATGATACATCCCTTGAGTTAATGGTAATGATAATTCATATTTTTAGGAGTTGAAAATTTAAGACATGAATTTTCATTTATTAACTCATAAAATGCTCCTAACTGTAGGATCATCATGAGGATGGTGATTGATCTGGAAGGTTAGTGTACAATCACTTCTTTGTAGTAGATGAGTCTTAAGTCTATGGTATAGAGACACCGGAGTGAGAGCATAGGTACTCGTTAAAGAATGATGGAACTGAGCGTGACCACCTCGAGTAGTTATAAGAAAGTCTACCTTCTCGTCGATGACTGACTCGATGCTGTAGTGGTGTGTCTGGTTCTTTGACCTGAGGTGCATCGATAGTTTATCTTGAGGGTGTTATAGTTTGTCTACACCATGACTCGGTCTCCTAACCAATCAAAACCTTGAGGTGTATGTTGGCTATAGCATGTTCATTGTTGGAATTAGATTGCACTAAGATTGAAACTATCTACCTCGATGGATGAGGAGTAGCCCCATGATGATCATGAGAATCAAGTCCATAAGCCCACGGCCATGGCAGAGAGTGAAATAATAGAAAGAATTTCTATTAAGATTTTTACATCGGACTTGAATCAAATGATTGAATCGTATGATAGAAATTAGGGTTTGATGAGTTCATCTTAACCCTAATTTGATTGGAGCTCAAGATAGAAGAACTTAATCACACAAGTAGCTGCACTGAGAGGTTTGTTTTTAATTTTGATGGGTTGCCACCATATGCTGCTAGGTGTCACTGGTGGATTTTGGGAGCAATTAGAATGATTTAGTTGATCGATCATTCTAAGTTGTCTGAATTAGAAGAGTTCTGATCCATCAAAAGAAGTTTCGATGATGTCGATGATGGAGATCATGACATGTCTCATTACCATACAAAACTGAACCTAACTGGATCACACAAATAAGGGTTTGGATCTGGATATCATCAATTGAACTTATCCAGTTCAATTGATTTGAATAAGATTCAATTAGGTTTAAGAAAATCGTGTTAGCATACGATTAAGCCTAACATTCTTCTTTTTCTATCATAAAAGTTGTCTCAACTGAGCCAAATGAGTTTGTGCTCACTCAAATACCTTTACCTAGTATGACTGGAGCTTGTCCAACTCAGAAAAGGATTGTCTTAATTTATAAGATAAATTTGAGACAACACCTACCATTTTTGGTCATCTGCTGATTCTTGTACTTTGACTTAGTCAAACATTGACCTTTGATCCTTGGACAACTGCCCATGTGTCATGCACATATTGGAGAGCAGATAGGAGCTTGTTCCCTCTCTAGAAATTTGAAAGAAGGGGGTGCAAGCCTAGGATGGCATGCGCCCATGGATAGGGATACTGGAGTCCCATACGGATGGGACTCCAAGTTGCTTCTTGGTTTCTACTTAGATGGCCCTTGGGTATCTACTTTGATCAATTTTAGGCCCCACCTAATAATGAACCTATGGGTCTCTTAGATGATTGAATCAGATGATATCATCTGATCAATCAAATTTAGATCTGATTGCACGAAGCAACGTGATTGATCGGGGTGATGCAGCACTGCATGACGTAGCAGAGTCTATAAAAAGACCCTATCTACGCCCACTTTTGAGAACTCCTCTTCTATGCTATGCCCCAAGGCTGCCCCTCTCCCTTCTCCATGCCACCATCTACCCCTCTCCCTCCTCTACATGCCCAAGGAAGTTGGGCCTTCAGATTAGTGCGAGTCAGGAAAAGAAAGGCTGACGAAAAGGGAAGAAGGCAGCACTGTTGTAGAGATGACGGATGATCTTCAGAAGAAGTTTTGAAGATTCTCCAAATTAGATCTAGATCTAATTTTTAGAGAAAAAAAGAGAAGAAGAAGATCTCTAGATCTAGCTCGAGTGGATATCGATAGAGGTCAGACACTTGCATGGCTAGATCCAGAACCTCAGGGCTTCAACAGGATCATCAACAGATAATAAGATTACCTAGAATCAAGGTAAAATTAATTTAGTTTTATTTTTTTATTTATCAGATCATAAAATTAGATCTAAAAAGTGTCAGATCTGATTAGGATCTAAGAGGTAATTTTTGAAATATGCCTTTCGATCCAATCAGATCTGAACGAACCTGATCTCGGGAAATCAGGATTTCTCCTTCAACTGGTATCAGAGCCAGGTTCTTATAATTTGTTTTTAGATGTAATTTAATTTGATTAATTAGTAATTTTAGATATCACATGAGATATGATTAGATTTAAAATTAGAAAAATAGAGAATTAAAATTAATTAATCCAGATCTAATATGTATGAGATACATAACTAGACTAGGTATAGAATTATTCTATGTGTAGTCTAGTATAATCATATTTTTTATTTGATTAAATATAATTTTTTAATCTATTTATTTTTTATTTTTTGATATTATAAATATTATAATCAGATCTAAAAATAAAAAATAAATTAAATTTAATTTGTTCATACGAGATATGATAGTTGCATGTTTAGACAAGTTGTAGAATAGTTCTGCAAATAGGTCTAGATTAAAATTTTTTTGATAAGATCAAATTTAAATTTAATTTTTTAGATGATTATGAGATAATTTAGATCTAGAAAATATGCATGCATGATATATGTGATATATACAAAACATGTTTTAATTAGATCTATTTTTTTATATGAGATATATGCTTAGATCTAGTTAGTTTTTGTAGATTAGTTATTTTTCTGATTAAGGCGTTCCCCTTGGCCATCCAGTCATAAGAACAAAGTAGGACTTAAAAACCCTCTCCTGCCATTTGATGGGGTGTTCTTATGATGTGTAGGGGTGCTGCGCGTTCGTCCTTAATCAGAAATTGAAAACTTACTTTCTGCAAAACCCTAGATCCTGAAACCCTAGGATCTTATTTACATGTTTTGTTTAAGAATCCTAACTTAATTAAGAATTAAGTTTATGAAATATCAATTAGGTCTAAAATTAAAAATTTTAGATCTAAGATATATTCATAAATCTGGGTTCGGGCTTGGGTAGCTCAATTAGGTCTAGCGGTTGATCAAACCAAATCAAGAGTTGGTTAGATGGGATCAATAATGCTTAAATTGACCAGCCTAACAGGCTTAAGTCTAGGTCAAGATCGAGTCACGTGAGTGATCGATCAAGCTAAGACCTAATTAGGCTTAGTGGTTAGAGTCTGGATTGTAGGCTAACCCGATTGGTTCTGTCTTAATAATTTGGTATCTAAGGTAAGTTTGGCAGATACGATCGACTGATTTTTAATTAGGAGCTACTCGACTCGAATGCATTCTTGTCGAGTTAATGTCATATCCATTCCACTGGTCTCACTTACCTGGCCATGTTTATTGACTCAGTTCTGATCTGAGGTGGTCAATAATCTGAGCTAACCCATGCCTCTAGGTTAGTCATAATGGTTATGACTTTGTCAAGTCTAGTTTAATGAGATCTAAATCAAATCTTTCTAAGAAAAGATTAAGTCTAACGTCTTCCACCATTGTAGATGTATGGGCTCTTTTCGGGGTTGATTGTTCTCGGCTGGTTACAGTTCCTCAATTGCATCGGAAAGATGCAACCATGTCTATTAGGCATCGGATGCTACCGACTGGAGGATGAATTGGGCTCAATATTTTAGATATGGTGAGAGACTCAATTAGGAATCCAATCTGTGCAAATGATGGGTCTGACTTAACTAAGGAGTAGATCAATATTTCGAACAAGGTGAGATTCATAAATTAGAGACCAAGTTTGGATCCACCATGATTAGAGAATCATTGAACAAGAGTTATTCATCCATTGACTAACCCATCACCAATAACTATTAGGTGAGGTGATGAGTAAGTCAGTGGGATCGCACCACCCACTAGAAATTAGTAATCATGGAGATTTTTGCATCTCTACAGAGAAAATATAGGGATTCGAGAAAATAGTGAGAGCTAATTTATTTAAAAATAAAATTTCTAAATAAATTGGTTAAGTCTTAATTATAATATCTAACTAGAAATATTGACTCTCTACGGAAAAATGTCTGCATCCAACCCACTAGCACGAATCCTAGACACCCATAGACTGACCAGACCAAATTACAAGGATTGGCTCCAAAACATTAAATTCATTTTGGATTCTGAGAAGTTAACTCATGTATTGGATCAGGACCCTCCAACCTTACCAGCTCGTCCATTCGCTGAATAGAGAACATCTCTGGATAAGTGGACTGACGAAGATAATAAGGTCAGATACTACATGTTGGACTCGATGTCTGTTGAGCTTCAGTGCCAATATGAAGATATCAGAAGTACTCGCCAAATGTTGGCTCACCTATAGAAAATGTTTGGTGAATAGAGTCGCACAGCCAAGTATCAAGTCACTAAACGACTGTTCAAGGCTAAGATGCGCGATGGGCAGTTAGTTCAAGATCATTGTCTGATGATGATCAAGGACTTGGGAGAGCTTGAGAAGCTCAGAGTGAGGTTGAACTTGGATCTACAGAATGATATAATTCTGCAATCCTTGACTGATGCATTTGGACAATTCATCATGAACTAACATATGCATAAACTTCAAAACTCCTTGGCCGAACTTATGAACATGCTGGTTACCACTGAGCTTTCCATGAAAGGTTCTAAGGGCTTAGTACTTACTATGAAATAGACTTCTTCCAAGAGAAAGTCTTTTGGAAAGAAGAAATCTATGAAAAAGCAGAAGGTGGAAGGAGGAAAGAAGAAAAAGGCTAAGCCGAAGAAGAAGGCCGCTGACAAAGGAAAGTGTTTCCATTGCAACAATGATGGCCACTGGAAGCAGAACTGCCCTACTTACCAGGCCACCCTAAAGAAGGAGGCAGATCCTTCTAGAGAAATGCTCGTTATTGAGTCTAACCTTATGATTTCTTCTGCATCCAGTTGGGTGCTTGACTCTAGTTTTAGTGCTCACTTACGCACTTCTATGCAGGATCTTGAGGATAGCAGGAGGTTGAGGGATGGTGAGATGATCCTATGCATCGAAAATGGAGCAAGGGTTGCTGCCATGGCCGTGGGAACATACTCTCTTTGACTACCATCTGGTTTAGACATAGTATTAAAAGACTGTTATTATGTAACTACAGCAAGCAGAAATTTGATTTCCGTTTCTTGCCTTGTATTAGAAGGCTATGTAATTAGTTTTCTTAAGGACCATTGTAACATTTTTTATGAAAGAAATAAAATTGCAAATGGTTTTCTTATTAACGATCTTTATCAGCTACATATTGATGTATCTATTTTTAACTTTGAGCAAAATGTGAATGCCATAAAATCAAAATGACCTAGGGATAGTCCAAATGATAGGTATCTATGGCACCTAAGATTAGGTCATATAGCAGAAGATAGGGTTAACAAATTGGAGAAAACTGGGCTATTGAGTCCATTGACTTTCGAGTCATATCCAATTTATGAATCCTGTCTTCAATGGCAAAATGACTAAAGCTTCCTTTTGTTAGGACATGGGGAAAGGGCCACAGATCTCCTTGCCCTAGTACATACAGATGTGTGCGGCCCATTTGATGTGCCGGCTAGAGGCAATTTTAGTCTACTTCATTACCTTTACCGATGATCTATCTAGGTATGGGTATGTGTATCTTATGAGACATAAGTCTGAAGCTTTTGAAAAGTTCAAAGAATTCAGACATGAAGTAGAAAAGCAAACTGAAAAACCCATTAAGGTTCTTCGATCAGATCGAGGAGGTGAATACCTTAGTTGGAAATTCCTAGACTATCTCAAGGAAAATGGCATAGTCTCTCAATGGACTCCACCAGGAACACCTCAACTCAATGGGATTTCAGAATGGAGAAATCGGACCCTATTAGATATGGTTCGATCCATGATGAGCTTCACAGACCTCCCTGAATTTTCTTTGGGGACACTCATTGTTAACTGTCAATATACTTACTGAATAGGGTTCCTTCTAAAACCGTTCCTACCACACCGTATGAGATATGGCATGGTAAGAAACCAAGTCTGAGTCATCTCAGAATTTGGGGTTGTCCGGCTCATGTCAAAAGACAACAAGCGGATAAGTTAGACTTTAGGTCCTTTAGAGCTCGATTCATAGGATATCCTAAAGAGTCATTAGGATATTATTTCTACATTCCAGAAGATCACAATGTGATTGTGAGTCGACATGCCATCTTTCTTGAAAAATAGTTTATTCAAGATAGTGGCATTGGAAAGTAGATCAAGCTCGATGAGAAAGTCTCACAAGAGAAATGAGCTAAGGACCAAATGGAACCAAATCAGGTTAAGCCAATCCATACACTACCTCCTCCACCTCGTAGATCGAAAAGGATTTTCCATCCCCCTGAAAGGTACTTAGGTACTATTTTAGAGGATGTAGAGAAAATGTTCCTCATAGGTAATGGGGCTCATGGTGATGATCCCAAAACCTATAATGAGGCGATATCAGATATCGACTCTGAGAAATGGTTGAGGCAATGAAGTCAGAAATTGACTCGATGCACTCAAACCAAGTCTGGACCTTGGTAGATCCACCAGAAGGTATAGTACCTATTGGGTGTAAATGGATCTTCAAGAGAAAGATTGGTGCAGATGGGAATGTGGAGACATTCAAGGCTAGATTAGTGGCAAAAGGTTATAGTCAACGCGAAGGCATTGACTATCAGGATACCTTTTCACCAGTAGCTATGCTAAAATCCATCCGCACATTGCTTGCTGTTGCAGCCTATTTTTCGATTATGAAATATGGCAAATGGATGTGAAAATGGCATTCTTAAATGGATATCTTGAGGAAGATATCTATATGGAACAGCCGCTAGGTTTCACATCCAGTGATACTGATCACAAGGTTTGCAAGCTGCAAAGGTCCATATATGGACTTAAGCAAGCATCTCGGAGCTGGAACACTCATTTTAATGATGTGATCAAAATAGTTTGGTTTCATCAAAAATGAAGGAGGAAGCCATGTGTTCTTCAAAAAGGTCAGTGGGAGCGCTGTTGTCTTCCTCGTATTGTACGTGGATGACATCCTCCTTATTGGGAATGATATTCCCATGTTGACCATAGTCAAAATGTGGTTATCCTAAAGAATTCTCCATGAAAGACCTAGGTGAAGCATCCTTTATTCTAGGAATTAAGGTCTATAGGAGATAGACCGAATAGGATGCTAGGACTTTCACAGAAGATGTACATAGAGGAAGTACTAAAGAGGTTTAGTATGGAAAACTCTAAGAGGGGATTAATACCCTTCAGACATGGTATTCATCTTTCCAAGAAGATGTGCCCTAGCACACCTGAGGAAATAGAACGCATGAGCAAGATCCCTTATGCTTCTGCAATAGGGAGCCTCATGTATGCCATGCTATGTACACGACCTGATATAGCCCATGCTGTGAGTGTCACAAGCAGATATCAGTCGAATCCAAGTGAAGAACACTGGACTTCTGTGAAATGTATCCTTAAGTACTTGAGAAGAACTAAGGATATGTTGGTCTTTGGTAATGGAGAACTCCTAAGTCCTAGGGATATACAGACTCGGAGTTTATGTCCTGATGTAGATGATCGAAAGTCGACATCTGGGAGTCTGTTTGTGTGCAATGGTGGAGCTATCAGTTGGAAAGAGTTTCAAGCAAGACAGTGATAGCAGATTCCACCATGGAAGTAGAATATATCGCTGCATCAGAAGCTGCGAAGGAAGCATTCTGGTACAAGAAGTTTGCTGCATGGAAGATTCGGAGTAATGCCATCAGATGCCATTCCTCTATACTGTGACAACAATGGTGCCATAGCCCTTGCTAAGGAGCCTGAGGTCTCACCAAAAATCCAAGCACATTGAGCGGCGATACCACCTCATCCGCGATTACCTCGAGAAGGATTACGTCGAGGTCAAGAGAGTCGACTCCGCAGACATAATGTGGCAGACCCACTTACAAAGCCGTTGGGCCTAGCAGAAGATTGAAGCCCACCTTGAGAAGATGGGACTTGGATTTGTAGTCAATTGACTTTAGGTCAAGTGGGAGTTTGTTAGATATGAGTGCCCTAGAAGCCAGAATTGGCTGACACTTGTAATACACTTTTAAGAAAAAAATTATAATTTTGACTATAAATAATAAAGTGGATTATTTTCTATCACATAAGTGTATTTAGTATCTATGATGCATCGCTTGAGTTAATAGTAATGATAATTCATATTTTTAGGAGTTGAAAAATTAAGACATGAATTTTCATTTATTAACTCATAAAATGCTTCTGACCGTAGGATCATCATGAGGATGGTGATTGATCCGAAAGGTTAGTGTACAATCACATCTTTATAGTAGATGAGTCTTAAGTCTATGGTGTAGAGACACCGAAGCGAGAGTACAGGTACTCGTTAGAGAACAAGGGCACTGAGCGTGACCACCTCGAGTAGTCATAAGGAAGTCTACCTTTTCGTCGATGACTGACTCGACACTGCAGTGGTGTGTCTGGTTCTTTGATCTGAGGTGCATCGATAGTTCATCTTGAGGGTGCTATAATTTGACTACACCATGACTCGATCTTCTAGCCATTCGGAATCCTAAGGTGTATGTTGGCTATAGCATGTTCATTGTAGGAATTGGATTGCACCAAGATGGAATCTATCTACCTCGGTGGATGAGGAGCAACCCTATGATGATCATGAGAATCAAGTCCATAAGCCCATGGTCATGGCAGAGAGTGAAATAATAGAAAGAGTTTCTATTAAGGTTTTCACATCGGACTTGAATCAAATGATTAAATCATATGATAGAAATTAGGATTTGACGAGTTCACCTTAACCATAATCTGGTCGGAGCTCAAGATAGAAGAACTTAATCACACAAGTAGCTGCACTGAGAGGTTCATTTTCAGTTTTGATGGGTTGCCACCATATGCTGCTAGGTGTCATTGGTGGATTTTGGGAGCAATTAGAATGATTTAGATGATCGATCATTCTAAGTTGTCTGAATTAGAAGAGTTCTGATTCATCGAAAGGAGTTTCAATGATGTCGATGATGGAGATCATGACATGTCTCATTACCATACAGAATTGAACATAACTAGATCACACAAACAAGTGTTTGGATCTGGATATCATCAATTGGACTTACCCAGTTCAATTGATTTGAATAAGATTCAATTAGATTCAAGGAAATCATGCTAGCACACGATTGAGCCTAACATTCTCCTTTTTCTATCATAAAAGTTATCTCGATTGAGCCAAATGAGTTTGTGCTCACTCAGGTATCTTTACTAGGTCTGACTAGAGCTTGTACAAGTCAAAAAAGGGTTGTCTTAATTTATGAGATAAATTTGAGACAACATCTGCCATTTTCCATCACCTACTAATTCTTGTACTTTGACTTGATCAAACATTGACCTTTGACCCTTGGACATTTGCCCATGTATCATGCACTTATTGGAGAGCAGATAGGGGCTTGTCCCCTCCCTGAAAATTGGAAAGAAGGAGGTGCATGCCTTGGATGGCGTGCGCCCAAGGATAGGGACGCTGGAGTCCCATACGGATGGGACTCCAGGTTGCTTCTTGGTTTCTACTTAAGCGGTCCTTGGGTATCTACTTTAACCAATCTTAGGTGCCATCTAAGAATGAACTTATGGGTCTCTCATCTGATTAGATCAGGTGATGTCATCCCACCAATCAAATTTAGATCTGATTGCATGAAGCAACGTGATTGGTCGTGGTGATGCAGCACTGCATGGCGCAGTAGAGTCTATAAAAAGACCCTATCTGCGCCCACTTTTGAGAACTCCTCTTCCAAGCTACACCCTAAGGCTGCCCTCTCCCTTCTCTACACCACCATCTGGCCCTCTCCCTCCTCTCCACGCCCAAGGAAGTTGGGCCTTCATATTAGTGCGAGTGAGGCAAGGAAAGACTGACAAAAAAGGAAGAAGGCAACACTACTGCAGAGATAACGGGTGATCTTCAGAAGAAGTTTTGAAGATTCTTTAAATCAAATTCAGATCTAATTTTTGGAGAAAAGAAAGAGAAGGAGAAGATCTCCAGATCTAGCCCGAGTGGATATCGGTAGAGACCATATGCTTGCGTGGCTAGATCCAGAACCTCAGGGCTTTGGCAGGATCATTAATGGGTAATTAGATTACCCAGAATCAAGGTAAAATTAATTCAAAATTAATTTAGTTTTATTTTTTTATTTATCAGATCATAAAATTAGAGCTGAAAAGTGTTAAATCTGATTAGGATCTAATAGATGATTTTTGAAATATGCCTCTCGATCCAATCAGATCTGAACAAACTTGACCCTAAGAAATCAGGATTTTCCTTTCACTACCTTCCTGTATCAATGATGTGACCATCTAGCGATGGTACCCAATGTCTAGATAGGTTAAAACATTGTAATGTAATAATGACGAACCTATGGCATATGGTTACCATATAATTCTTCCCCTTGACCATGATGCTCATAGGATAATCTAGGGTTATCTGCCATCCCTAAAAATTCATCCATATTTTATTTCAAAATTCAGCATCCATCACATGGACTACCCTGATCAACGATTTGCTAAATTGAAATACAGCGATGCACTTGCTCCAACACTTGGAGGGATCAATCTCATCTTGATTCATGCAACGACAAGCCAAGTACTTGACTGCACCTAGTAGCCTTCCATCATTGAATTAGAAATTTAGATAGTCCGGTAGCTGAGTATATTGAGTTGCTTGCAAGTCACCATGATGATCTCAAGTCTAAGGGACTCATATATCCATATCTTTCATGAGCAACTCTTGGCAAAAGCGACTTCACAGTTGAGTAATGATGAGTGAAATGTACCCCTACATTTTACGTACATGCCATAATAGCATCACTATGCTTCTTGGTTAAGAGGATAACCCACACTTATAGCACACAACAACCTACTCTTGATTAACATTATCATCCTAGGTAACAATTAATCATTTTGTCATGATTAGTTTAAGGACTAAATGACAAATCCTCTTTTGTCGAGTCTAAATAGTCCTAAGAACTTCATTACAAAGAGTTCATTACAAGAAGATGTACAAAATGATGAAATTATTAGAATAATAATTTTATTTAATTAAAATTTAAGTATAAATTATATTTAGCTCAATCATCTACAATCTAGATGATTGACTTTAGGATATAATTTCCAACAACTTTCACTTAGACTAAAGCTACTTAGAATAGTATCAAATATCCATCTTTCATTTATGATTATTGAATTCTTTGATTTCGAGAGCTTTAGTAAATGGGTTGGACATGTTGTCCTTTTCATCGATCTTTTGAAGCTCGACGTCACCTCGCTCCACAATCTCTTGTACAAGGTGATAGCGATGCAGAATGTGTTTGGTGCATTAATGTGCCTTTGGCTCCTTCGCTTGAGCTATGGCTCTAGTGCTGCCATAGTATAGCAGAACTAGACCATCCAAGGATGGTGCCACTCCTAGCTCATCAATGAACTTTTGTAGCCACACAACTTTCTTTATAGCATCAGATGTCATGACATACTCTACCTCATATACAAAATCAGACACAGTGCGCTGCTTGGAACTTTTCCGCCAGACCACTCTTCCATTTAGGATAAACACATAATCTGACATCCTCTTACTATCATCGTGATCTGACTAAAAATTGGAATTAGTGTATCCCATAAGTTTCAAGTCGGTATCTCCATAGATGAGCCACTGGTCCTTGGTATTTCTCAAATACCTCAGGATTGTCTTCACAACCTTCCATTGATTCTCACTTGGATCAAAATGATATCTGCTCACTACCCCTAGTGAGTATGCCATGCCTGGTCTCGTACATGTCCTGGCGTGCATAATAGAATCCATTATCGAAGCATATAGTATTCTACTTATATGCTCTCTCTCTTGAGGAGTTGTCGGATAATCCCTCTTCGAGAGAAAAATTTCATAGCCTATCGGAAGATAGCCCTTCTTAAAATTCTCCATGTTGAACCTCTTCAATATAGTATCAATATATGTGGACTGGGACAATCCAAGCAATCTTTTGATCTATCTTTATAGACCTTCATCCCTAAAATGTAGGAAGCTTCTTCCAAGTCTTTCATAGAGAATTATGACAATAGCCAAACCATTATTCCCTATAATGCAGGGATGTCATTTCCTATTAAAAGAATATCATCCACATACAAAACTAGAAATATGACAACAGAACTGTTTGCCATTTGTACATGCAGAGTTTCTCTCTGTTCTTAACGAAGCCATATGTTCTGATTATCTTGTCAAAATGCATGTTCCAACTCTGAGATACCTGCTTCAATCCATAAATGAATCTCTAAAGCTTGCACACCTTGGACTCATCTATGGATGTGAATCCCTCAGGCTTTTTCATATGCACTTTTTCATCTAGCTCTCTATTAAAGAAAGCTATCTTCATGTCCATTTACCAGATCTCATAGTCTAGGTATGCTGCTATCACAATAATAAGCCAAATGGACTTAAGCATTGCTACTAGCGAAAATATCTGACCATAGTCAATATCATAATGCTGACGATTTTCCTTGGCAACCAAACGGGCTTTATAGATCTCCACCTTCCCATCTGTGCTCTATTTTCTTTTAAAAGTTCACTTACATCCAATGGATTTTACCCCTTCAGGTGGATCAACTAGTGTCCATACACTATTGACCTTCATGGACTCCATTTTGGATTTCATGGCTTCAAGCCATTGATCAGAGTTAGACCTCTTCATGGCATCCATGTAGGTGATCGGATCCCTCATCATTCTCATCGAGTTCGATAGGATCACCATTCTGGATCAAGAAATCATAGTATCTATCCAATTGATGTGGTACTCTACTGGACCTCCTCAAGAGTGCCTCTACAACCAGCTCTAGATTTGATCTTATCAAATCCAGTTCTGTAGGTTCACTAGAATGTGTTGGTTCTTCCACCTGTCGAACTTCACTAAGCTCGATGTTAGAGACAGCTGTTCCTTCCATAAGGAACTCCATTTCCAAAAAGACTACTCTATTACTGATGAACAACTTTTGCTCTTCAGTAAGATAGAAGTAATAATCCCTAGTTTTCTTGGGGTATCCTATGAACAAATATTTATCGAACCTAGGTTTAAGCTATTTTGCTTACAAATGTTTTACATAAGCTAGACATTCCCAAATCATAAGGTGTGAGAGTGTCAGCCTACATCTAATCCATATCTCATATGGAGTCTTTGCAATTGACTTGCTTGGAACATTGTTCAGAACAAAGCAATCTCGAGTGCATACCTCCAAAATGAAATCGATGACTCGCAAACCCATCATATCGAACATGTCAATAAGGGTTGATTCGTTTTCTTAGACACCATATTTGGTGGTTTTCAAGAGGGATCCATGAGAGAATTTCATTCTCTCTAAAGATATGTCAAAAAACATTATTGGAAAGGTATTCACCTCCTCGATCAGATTGAAGCGTTTAATACTCTTTTTTTCATTATTTTCTACCTCATTTGATTATCAATTTGAAATTTCAAATGATGTAAGTTTACTCTTTATAAGATAGATGTACTCAATACTTATATAGTCGTCAGTAAATGTAATGAAGTCGTATAAATCCCTCTAGGCACATATGCTCAATAGATCCACATACATAATATCTGTAATCCGACCTAGAAGCTCAGTAGGCCTTAGCTTTTCAGTAATAGATAGATTTGGTCATTCTTACAAGAAGACATGACTCACAGGTATTCATTGATTCACAATCATCGATGTTAAGGATATGCCCCTTGACTAACCTATGATCCTATTCTTATTTATATGATCGAGCCTACAACGTCAAAGATAGGCATCGAAGACATAATCTAGTTTTGGGCATTTGTTTGATGTGTACATTACACTTATAGATTGTGACAAAATATAAATGCCATTTTTTAATTATCCTTGCATTATTGTAATACCATTCATAATGATATCATAATAATTTTCTTTTATTGACAAACAATAACCATGGTGGGCCAAAAGCCTAATAGATATTATGTTCATCACAAAAGATGGATAATAGTGACAATCACTTAAAATAATATTATTATTTTTAGAAAATAGCTCAAGTATTCCAATGCTAGGACTAAAACTTTACTTCCAACCCCAACATTAAGAAATCTATCGCCATTCTTAAACTTTCTGCCAATTTGAAGTCCACGCAATGAATTGCATATGTGAATTGGACTTCCGATATCTAATACCCAGGTAGATGTATCATAAACAGTGAAATTGCAAGATGATATCATATAACATCCTTGCCTAGCAACTCTTTATTGATTTTTGCTATTCAACCTATTCAAGCCAAGAGGACCATTCCTCTTTGGATCTGCCTGATTAAGATCAACACTAGACTCCTTGTATCCAGATCCTAAATGCTTGTCACTATCCAACAGTGAACAGAGCGGGCTTACACTAGCCATTCTATTTTTTTGAAAGAAAAATATAAGACCAAATTAGTACTTGAATTAGTTATCCCTAAAGACTTGGACTTTAGTCTAAAGATCTTTCAACTATTTTTAAATGAATTGATAGCCTCTACCTCCAATTCGAGGAATTACACTAATTCTTTAATGGATACTGGAATTCATATAGAATACAAATGGATCCAAGAAAAGTCGGGTCAACTACATAAGCTGGGTCCGGAGGGATGCAGAGACCAGGTACTCTAAGCTAGAGAAATTGACCTACTCTCTTCAGATCACTGCCAAGAGACTCCGACCTTACTTTCAGGGGCACACCATAACGGTCCTCACAAATCAACCAATAAAAGCAGTCCTTCATCGAACAGATGCTTCCGAAAGATTAGCAAAATGGGCAGTCAAGCTCACAGAGTTTGACATCAATTATCGATCCAGGCCATTGATCAAAGCCCAAATATTGATAGATTTTATAGTAGAATGTACCATTCCAAATGATGTTGAGCTTGAATAGAATGAGATCGACACTCTGTTGTCATAACTGAGCCTCCCTTAAGAGAGTGCCAATCTTTTCGAAGGTTTTTGGACTCTTTACATGGATGGTTCGTCCAACTCCACTGGAGCAGGTGTGGGATTAGTCTTAGTCAGCCCTAAGGGAGTCATCACTGAGTACACGCTATGCTTAAAATTTTCTACAACTAATAATGGGGCTGAATATGAAGGGCTGATCGTTGGATTAAAAATAGTAAGAGAGTTAAAAGTAGATTGGCTTCAAGTCTACAGTGATTTCCAATTAGTGGCCGGCCAAGTTAGTGGCAACTATGAAGCACAGAAGAAAAGTATGATGAAATACCTTGAGAAAGTAAAGGATTTAACTTCGGCCTTCGATAGATTTCGGCATTCGATAGATTTCGAGGGTAGAAAATACAAGAGCCAATCTTCTCTCTAAATTGGCCACTTCAATCCCAGCTGAACTATCCAAAGAAGTATTTTTTGAAACTTTAAAATATCCAAGCTCGGAGGAATCACAGTTCATTATGCAAACGGAGCTTGAGCCAAGCTGGATTGACCCATTAGTTGCCTATCTCAAAGAGACAGTTCTTCCTCGTGATCTGTAAGAAGCTTGAAAACTTAGGAATCAAGTCTTCTATTATGTTTTGTATGAGGGCATGTTGTATAAGAGGTCGTACTCGCTGCCGCTGCTAAGATGTCTCCGATCTTCAGAGGTGGATTTCACATTACGAAAAGTGCATGAGGAAATTTATGAAAGTCATGTAGGAGCTAGGTCCCTATCACAAAACCTACTTCGGTAAGGATACTATTAACCAATCTTGTACCATGATTCTATGGAGTATGTCAAGAAATATGACCATTGTTAGAAGAATGCAAAACCTAAAAAAGACGCCGACCTCGAGTATATACTATAGAGCACCTTGGGCATTTGATAAGTGGAGATAGGATAATATTGTATAATCCGATAGAAGAAATAAGATATCCTTGGTCACGACAGAGACTAATTCACTAATAGGTCAAAGCCATATAGCAAAAAATTATTGATTGCGAGCTATAGAGATTTGTCTGAAAGTCAATGTTGTATTATTGGTTTGCCTGAAACTCTCATAATAAGATAGACGATTAGTCTTGCTCAGGATGAAGGTTTATGCTGAGTTCTGCAAAAGATCTAAACAATCATCCCATCAGCTTTCATATCAGTAGCTCACCCATAGGCAAATAGAAGAACTGAAGTGACCAATCAGATCCTACTGCAAGGCATCAAGTTAAGGATCGATAGAGCAAGGGAGGCCTAGGTGGACGAACTGTACCACATCTTCTGGGCATATCGAACTACTCAAAGACTACTGACTGGGTAAACACCATTCGTCTTGACTTTTGGAACAAAGGCAGTCATCCCAATGGAGCTTAAGCTCCCATCAGCGTGGGTTGTGGCCTTCAATAAGCAATGTAACTCACAGGACCTCAGAGTCAACCTCGACCTGCTAGGAGAAAAAAAAGAGGATGCCCAGGTTCGGATGGAGGCCTACAAGTGAAGGGTAGCCCGATACTATAACTCCACATTTAGAGATAAAATTTCCAGAGTAGGGGACTTAATGCTTCGGCGAGCCACCATCTCCCTACCTTAGAGCCAGAAGAAGCTTGCTCCGAATTGGAAAGGCCTATATGAAGTAGAGGAGGTCATCCAGCCCAAAACTTATTGCCTGAAGGAGCTCGGAGGGAAGACGCTCGTACAATCTTGGAATTCAAAAAATCTGAGGATGTACTACTGATAAGCATCATAAATTCACCAATAAAAGTATTAATTTATTAATTAATTTATATTAATTTTTAAGAATTATTAATCAATTTATATATAATTTTTGAAAAATTCATATTTTATTAATTAAAAAATTAATTAAAAAATAATAAAAAAATAATAAAAATTAAAAAATAAAATTTTATTATCAATAGAAAGAGCTCATTTTTTTGATCACAACAAAATAAATTTTAAATAAAACAGAGCTAAAATGGAAAAGATATGAATTTTCAAAAAATATAAAATAAATAAAAATTAAATAAAAGAAAACGGCTCAGCGCTCCGCAAGTCGAGCCACCAAGCCAAGCTGAGCCCAAGCCACCAAAAGTTGACTCAGCCATTGAAGCCATCAGCCGGTCACGATCCAGGCATGGACCGCAGCTCAGCAATAGCGACGAATCAGAGATTGCACGTGGATGGACTAGACCCCTAAAGGGTCTACAGAAATTATCTGCGGTCACAAGGGTAATTTAGTTCTTTTTGCTCGCAATGGAGTTGCTGATTTGGTTTGCGGTGTGCGGTGCGGACAGTCACCGCGGCTCATGGAATAGTTTATTGTACGATCGGTGGATGTGGTTGTTTGCGGTCAGGATCAGACGGTGTGGTTGCTTTCGAATTTTATTCAGATACAGACATCATGCGATCACCATCGGATGGCAGCGCTCGATCCAGGCGACGATCCGATGGTCCAAAAAGCTCCTGACGGCGATCAAACTCTCAGGCGCATGATTGCGCAGATTTCCTCCATCAAGCGCGATCCAACGGCCCAAAATTTAATCCACCCCGATCTGAGTTGATCTGCATCCGATTTTGATGATTTTTGGACCGGGTTCCTGTTGAACAGCTGGATTTTATTCAAAATTTTACCAGAGTCATATTAGAGATATTTGATTCAAATTTTTTATCCAAATTTTTTATATTTTTATGATTACAAAGGCTATTAGTCCATATTGCCTTTAGAAAAAATATCCAGCTTCTAGCTCTATAAAAGGACCCCAGGCCACCAGAAATCAACATCTCGCGATCAAGGTGAAGCTTTCATACAGGGCGAAGCTAGGCTATGGGTTAAAGCTGCTTCGAAGCAACGGTGCCAGAAGAAGAGCCCGAGCTTCTACACCATCTTTCTGCAGCTGATCCAAGATCAGGAGATCAGGCTATTTTAAATTTTATTTTTTTTTCTTTTTAAATTTCATGTTTTAAATTTTGAAATTTTAATTAATAAATTTTATTTTTCACTTAATTTTTCTACTTTTTATTTTATTATAATTTAATTTCTACACTTTAAATTATTGCCATTGCAAGTAGATGCAAGAATCTACTAGTAGATCTTAGTACCAGTTTAAATTCCTACCTTTTATTTTTCTTTTTTTTTATTTTTTTTTACTTTTTTTTTTTTCGACTTCACTTTTGATCCCAAAACTCTTCTTTTTTTCTTTTTTTTATAAAATCAATGATTTCAAATCTAAAAACACTACCTTTCTGTGGATTCGACCTGACTCACTGCATCTATTGATTTTAATTATTTTAAGAAGTCGGATTAAAACTGATAAACACGGTGTTCTTAATGACAACATCGCGTTCTTTCAAGTTTTTTGGCGCCGGTTGCCGGGAAGGAATAATGCTATTTTTTTCTTTTGATTTTTTTTGATGTTTTTTTTTTATAAATTAATTATTTTTTTAATATTGCTTACTAATTTTTTTTATTATTTTTATAGGAAAAAGAGAAATGAAGAAAGCATCAAATTTTGGTGAGATCAATCCTAACCCTAGTCCTCTTTCTTTTATCTTATTTATTTATTATTTTACTTTTAAATTAATTTTTAAAAAAATATTTCATTTAAACCTAATTAAAAGCCTCATGATTAAGTTAGAAATCCTAACTGCTTGAGCATGCATCATATTTATTTAATTTTTAGTTTTATTTTTTTTTGTGATTGCTGGAGCAAGGTAAAGCCTTTCAGAATTCAATTAGTTGCATGCATCTAGTTTAAATTGCCAAATAAAACCCTTTGATTGAATTTTTTTTTTTTTTCGTGTATATTCATATTAAATCAAATTTAGGGCACAACCAATTAAACAAGATAAGGGTAGGGATTTGATCACCCTTCTTAGCCCAATAATCAACCGCATCCTGCATTGACCTGGCTTTTAATTTTAAAATCAATTAGATCATACCTAGGAACTCGAGCTCAATAGGACAAGGAAATCTAAGAGTTGAACGGGTTAGGATTAAGTCAATTTGACTGGTGTCTAGGAATGTGATTCGGAACGATTGGGCGAAGGAAGGGTGTTTCTAATTGTTCCGTTCGCTTACCTGGCCAAGCAACATATTGTCTAAGGCAAGCAACGGGGGGACTCCCACAACCTTACACTTATGGCTAATTGATTGGCTAACACTACACTTAGAGGGCTTGAAGGTGACCTTAGCAGTTGGAGCTGTCTAGATCTAGGACAACCCTTAGTCAGAAATTGATTGACCAACTTGATTGCTAACCAACATAAATCTAATTAAACCTAATTCTTCTCTCTTCTTAGTTCTAGGATTCCTTAGGATTTTTTTTTTTAGACTCTTCTCCTTACTCCTCTAAAAATAAAATAAAATAAAAATAAAATAAAATTAATTAAAACTAACTAAAAAATATTAAAAATAATAATTAAATTAAATTAAATTAAAATTAAATAAATAAAAATATTAAAAAATTTAATTTTTAATATAATAAAATAATAAAAAAAATTAATTAAAAAAATTCTAAAATTTTGTGAACCATACATTAGGGTTACACTAATACAATGCATGGTAGGAAATCACCTTTTTCTGATTAGTTGAACTTAATTGAATGTTTGATTCGCATTAAAATAATAATGGCTAATATAAATTAATTATCCAAAATATAGATAAAGTTGACCTTCTTGCTCAGAAAATAGATCAAACTCTAACCTAGGTCAGACAATCTCCTGCACAATTACATCATCTTCTAAGATCAGGAGAATTATTTCCAATTATGCTAAGTCCAACACATCATATATAAGTGAATTCTCATGGACTGCATGCAGTTTCCAGATATTTTATCCAAGAAGCAAGTTCAAGCTACTCAAGATACTCCAATTGAATTATGAATCTTTTCAAAATTCCATATATTGCAGATTGGAGTAACTTTAATTTTTTTTCGGACATCCATATGACTCAGGCTCAACCAAATTTTACTTGAAGCAAAATTATCAAAATAGATCCCAATGCAAAATTTTCATGCTATAAATATGGTGCAGCCTAGTCATTTAACCACCATCAATTATATCAGCATTCATACCCACCTCCGTCAACAGACAATCTAGCTGATCGATACAGATTTTAACAAGCTTCAAAATTAAATTTTTAACTCAACAGCAATCTGATCGCCAAACTAGAAGTCAAATAAGGTAAATTAGTTGAGTCTATGACATGAGGAGAGAACTAAGATCAAGCTTATCGAACCGTAACCAATTAAACAACTCCACCTAATGACCACAACCACCTGGATTAATTATCCAATCTAATGTCTTCATCTAAGGAATCCCCCAATTAGAGATACCAAAGTAATTTTCTGAACTTTAAAAGCTATAGGATTTCTATGGACCATACCAAGATCAGGTGAAAGAGGTTTTGTACTGATGTCTAGCCAAGATAAAAAACTTAGAGAAACTGGTTATGTACTAAGACTACCACATAGAAGAACCCAGCAGGATTAGTACTGATGCTAGTTCCATTTAAATGAGATAGAATGGGAAAAGAAATAGGATGATTTTATCCCGAGACTTATAAACCTAATGTCCTATTCCTTACAACCCTAGAAGTGGTTTTTCTTATAAAAAATCAAAAGGCAGTGTAATGAAATGTCACAGTGGAGTTTGTTTAAGCAGAGATCTAACATTAATTTACCCTCCAGAATATTAAAATCGGCCTCTTTGTAGCACCAATCTCCAACCCATTGGTAATTAAACTTAACTCCCTAAAACTCCATTCCATGAAGCATTTTAGAAGAACAAATAGATAAAATTTTAATAACATGGGTCTGAGAATGAGAATCATACAATATATCTAAAAATTAACTGGTTGAATATAATCAATAATGAGGATTAAAATACAAAACTTTCTGAGATTGGCAATCAGAATCATTGGACATTTATCAATGCCAATATTCGACACAGGATAGTGAGCTGCATTGTGTCCTGGCTGAAGACAGGTAAACTTAGGGCGGGTTGTTAGAGCGCAACCAAATATTTAGTTTTTATCTAATTTATCTTTTAGTTATTTTTCCTTTTTCCAGGATAATTTTGCAATAAGTTGAGGAAGAGCTCAAATTGTTCAAAGGCCATGTGCCTGGACCTAAAATATACACCTGAGTTAGTGTATGTTCTTCCCATGTTCTTTTATTAGACATCTCTTATTTTTGTTCTTCTGCATTGAGGACAATGTCGATTTAAGTTGGGGGGAGAGGAAATACAAATAAATAAATTAAAATTTGTAACAGTTCCTCGAAAAGTTAGTAAATTTAGTATTTAAGATACTTATGAATTTGCTTAAGAATTCAGATATAAACTTAAAGCATTTTTAAAAGAAATGATACACATCAGAGAATCTGTGAAGATATTGAGAATCAAGTATTAAAAGAAATTCAATAAAGAAGTTAATCCTAGAACATAAAAAAAAAAATTTCTTGGAGCATTCTCTAATTTTTATCTACTAGCATCAAAAAGAAAAGTCTACTTTTATAGGCCTTGTGTAAGGTATCTATAAAACGTTTCTTCATATAAAATTTTTTTAATAAATAGTTTCCAAGTACTTCTCACGAGTAACCGCAGGAGACCTCGTTTGGCCTAGCAAAGCATGAGTTTTCGGCAAAGGTGGAAGGGCAAAAGAAGCTCGTTTGTAAGCTAGTCTTACTCCGTAGCCTATTGATTCGAGCTTAGTAGGCCGAGGGGGTATCTATACCCTAAGTCCTACTGATAGCCAACGTGGTTGGGAGTCATTGGCGTTCAATGACTCGCTACATGATAAAAGAAAGCTAGGAGTTAGACACCTCAATAGTGGTCACAAACGTAAAACAAAAAAAAAAAAAAAAAAAAAAAAAAAAAAAAAAAAAAAAACTGGTTTCCCACCAAGTTAATCCGGATCCCGTTGCCTAAGTATGCAATGATATTCCATCAAAAGTGGGCCAATGTGAAAATAAAAATTAATAAAATGAAGATGGAAATAGCAATACACTGCCCTCATATGAAAGTTTTAGACAAATCAAGAATAAAAGTGGAATAATTAGAAAAAGTTTTTGAAAATAGTTTAATGTTCTTAGTACTTAATTTTTTTTGATGAATGTATTAATACCGTCCAATGCATTATGTCTCCATTTAGTCTTACCATGAATATATGGCCATTTTAAAAATTGCTTCAGCGTAAACTTCGAACGACCTCATAAGTTAAAAGATATTTAAAACTAATTCTTTTCATTACTACCGATGGACGAGGAAACCTTAACAATGGGGGGTGTGAATAAGCATCAATAAATTCGATCAATAAAAGTAATTATTATTAATATAAATTTATATTAAATTTTAAACAATTTTTAATCACTTTTATATTAATTTTAAAAAATTCATATTTATTTATTAATAAAAAATTAATTAAAATAAAAAAAAATATAAAAAAAAAGATAAAAATTTTATTATCAATAGACAAGAGCTCATTTTTTTGATCATAATGAATAAATTTTCAATAAACAGAGCTATATAGAAAGAATATAATTTTTTAGAAATCTAAAAAAATAAAATTAATACAAAAAAGGAAATGGCTCAGCCAGCTCATACAACTGAGCCCCAGCAAGCCAAGCCACAAGCCATCAAAGCGACTCAGCCATTGAGATCAGTCGGTCCACGATCTCAAGCGTGGACCGCAGCCTCAGCAAATCCGGCATATTCAGAGATTGCACGTGGTGACCCTAGACCCTAAAGGGTTAAGAAATTATCGGGCTCCAAGGTAATTTAGTTTTTTGCTTGGCAAGGAAGCGCTGATTGGTTGCGGTGTGGCGGTGGCTGGCAGTCCATGGTCCATGGGACAGTTATTGCGTGATCGGACGATGTGTTGTTTGCGGCAGAGATCGGACGGTGTGTTGATTCGAATTTTTTCTGATACAGACATCACGCTTGCTCACCATCGGACTGGTAAGCGCTCGATACAGGCGACGAATCAACAGTTCCAGAAAGCTTCCAATGGAGATAAACTTCAAGCACATGATTTTGCGGCAGATTTCCTCGATCAAGCGCATCCACGGTCAGAATTTAAATCGACCAATCTGAGTTGATCTGCAAATCGTATTTTGATGATTTTAGGGACGTTGGGATTCCTTTGAATGGCTGGATTTATCAAATTTCCAGAGTCATATAGAAGCTATTTTGATTCAAATTTTATCCAAATCTTCTTGTTATTTTATGATTTAAAGGCTAATTAGTCATATCGCCTTTAGAAAAAATAT